>JANTEX010062105.1:0-10009 GCA_024741295.1 Macrocera vittata
AAAACCATTTGGTTCTATGAAAAACATGAATAAGGAAAACTCGAAAAGAAGAAGGGGACGATTCTCGAGGAAGAGGAGAAATTTAGGTTATGCGTGGATTTTGAGCTATTAAACAAGGCCTGGATAGCCTGGAAAACTCCAAATATTTTACGTCGCTCGATTTGGTATCGAGATTTCATCAGATAGTGGTCGAGCGGAAAAACATTTCTCATTTGCTTTGGACACAAGCAATAGTCGGGTTGCAGAACTTGTCGTACCACATTCGAGAGCTAGGAAATACCGTGCTTACGAAATAACAGAGCATCAGAAGATTTGTATGTCTTGACGATCGAGATATTCGACTGGTTCCAAAAACAAGTAAAACTTCCGCTGGATATGTGCAAAAATTCGGTACTTGAGCCATATCTGCTCAGAGGAGTGACTAGAGCCCGACGATCGACCAGACTTATACACAACTATCCAAGTCCGCGAAACGTCAAACACGTTTCGAGTTTTCTCGGTTTGGCAAGCTATTACAGAAAGTTCAAAGAAAGATTTGCAAAAGTAGCGGCACCATTGAACAACTTACTAAAATAGGAATCGAGGTTTCTGTGGTGTGATAGGTCTCAGCGTGAGTTTGAAAAGTTAAATTTGGCGATTTTCTGGTACAACCAGATTTCGATGAAGTTATATGCAACGCGTGAAACCATAGCCTGGAGCGGTCGAACCTACCAATAGACTATAACTTACTAGCCTCTTCTCGTTTCAATAAAGATACTGAGAAGACTTAAGAGAGCGGCCCGACTTTAAGCGACTATGCAATGCACAACTTACCGCAATCGATGTAACCCAACTGCAGCTATGCTGATGACGCTAAGACTTATGCTGTTCCCCAATCGTAGAAAATTAGAGTCCATTGACTTATACATAGCCAATGGAGTCTAGCTTACTCTCGTATCAATAGCCACCAGCTGTGGATGTGAAATCAAATCTATTTTTTCTAACCAAAGATACGCTCAATTTAACGCCGACAGTGGGTATGGAGGCCATAATATATTCAATTCCGCTGAATACCTGGTTTTGCTGAAGAACCAAAGTGTCTGGAGTGAATCCTTTTGAGAGAAGGTACACAATTCAGCTCCCAAGCTGTTATTATAAATAAATGGGCCCGGTACTCAAAGTTTCACTGACGGATCAAAAGTGGAGACAGGTGTAAGCGCAGGCATTTACTCGGAGGTATTCTGTATACGAGAGTTATTCAGATTCCCAATAATAGCACTAGTCTCAGGCAACGTTGCATCGTGAATAGCTGACAGATGCCAATTCGCATAAGGCACAAAAGACTCTTTGGGAACGAATTAGGAGATAAGCTGGCACGATCGGGCTCAAATCTTAGCGTGAATCTAGCTGACGGCTCACATGACATTTTCCTATGGCAGTTTAAAGGATTCTCGATAAAGCGCCAACATATATTGTAAAAGCTTCTTGAATCAAAAAAGACGACTGGGTAATCTTATGACAGCTGTGGACAAAACTGAACGAAAGAGGAATCTCTTCAGTACTACAGCTGAACATAAAGCCAGTAATCGTTATCGTTACCAGATATTGCATCCTTGGCAACACGGCAATTGGCTCGTGGTTAACAATACTTAAAGAAATTTTGAATTTTTGCTACTGGTTGAAGCTTACATAATGCCACAATGCACAAAAAAATTTATCAGAACTGCCGTCTTACCAAAGCAAGCTAAAGCTTTTGGCAAATTGATCCACTGGTCCGTTTGGAGCATTTCTTTACATTGATTTCTAAGAGACATTTCGGTTCAATCTAAACCACACCGATCTTTCAAAATACAATGTTCGATTGGGTCGAGTAGAAACCAGTTCATACATTTGTAATGATGGCGACACACGCATATGCTCTGCTTGACAATCAAGTACAACAGTTCTGAAAAATGGAAGAGGTGACAGCATGGCTACATTATACCCGAGACATTGTCAAAATGTATCGGCTAAAATCGTAAATAAACTAGCAGCTGAATATTCCGACGAATTCCCCGGTTCTAGAGAATTTGTCTTGCTAGACTGTTACTCCAGTGATATATTGACAGATAGGAATCACCTTAACGATGCGATATAGCTTCAGTCACAATTAGTTGCAATGCTTCGTTTGGGAGGATGGTGATAACCAGGACAGCCTCTTGCAGCATTTACAACCAAAACATTTGGTACCCAAATTTTTGTTTCGAGAGTCTGACATTTAGAAGTGAGCTTTCACTTTTGCCCAACATAAGGTTCGCGCGGCAAGTGGTGTAGGAAAAACCCACTGATAATATGCTACACGCATCCTTGGACGCATTCTGATTATGGCACATCCGTTTATGTTCGGTCGGACGACAGATCGAGTTGGTTACACAAAAATGGCATTACTATGCTTGAAATCTCGAATCACTCGATGAAGTTTACGAAACCGAATATGAGTGCAGCACAGATACCCGCACAATAATCAATTTCAACTACTCGACGAACTCGGTTGTATTATCGTGAATCACAGGTGTCGCCAATATACAGAATATAAACGATTAATATTATATATGTTGCACATTGGTCCGAGGAAAATTCGACAGTCATAACTGATCCGAGTTAGCTGTAAAATTCGGAACTGTACATAAGAGGAAAAAAATTAATGCAATGTGACCCGTTTCGGCGGCATCGAAACTGCCAGTTTAGTATCATCGCTTGCAGTCAGAGCTTATTTTTAGATACCAGCGAGATTTGTCGCTGAAAGTATTCGTAACGTTAAATGTAGTTATCGGCTGTAAACGACTTATTCAATGCGAATAGTTCAATCAGGATTTTAACTATGTGGCAAGGCATTGCAGCGTAAAATTGTGTATCGTTGAATTCGTTCGTCGAAGATCGTGATGTGCTGCGTGTTGGTGGCATGCTCCGAAACTCACAAACTCCATTCGAAGCAAAACTCAGCACCAGTTTGCACGAGTTATGATCGTACATGCCATATAATTAGACAACTAGAATGGTGTTTTCGTTCTAATGGATCATCGCGGGTTTTCCTTTTGAGAGGTGCGATACAGTTGCATCGTATGACTCGATGAAACCAATCGGTCAGCCTGAAAAATCGTTTACTAGTCATTGTTGGATGGAACCGATTGCCTTTACACTTTCTTCTTTAGTCCTTAAACTGCCTTCACCGAAGATAACTCTGAGATATCGCAAACTTCGGCAAGAAAACTTTAATTTTTGAAAGTAAAACTAATGCTCGAATTGTTCTGTGCAAGTGTTAAACAACTGCTTGGGACTGGAGATCAATCGGTTGCTTTCTTAATGGGATTTGCCAAAAGGCGTCGCTCAAATATATCGATGAAATAACCATGGCACCGTTGACTTGGCTCAAGATTATGCTCATGTTTGGCAATGGATATATTGGACATCTCTTTTGACACTGCGTTTTCCTTACATGCTTTTTCCGTATCAGTAGAAACATTTTCAAGTTGAAATCGGGCACGATTTTTTCACACCCGTCACCCAACACAATAACATTTGCTGCGGAACGCTTTAAAATGCCTGTCTCTTATTTTTATGTTAACAAACGGTCTGTGGCCATTTTCTTTGTCCCCAAATTTAACTTTGACATTGCATCGAAATGAAAACTGCAGAAGTTGCAGAGACAAAGAGGAACCAAAAAGTGTTTAAGAATGTCCGGCTCTTCAAGAAAGACGTCTTCTTAACATGAGACAACGATTTTTTGAGGGGCTGGATGAAGTTGTAGAGTAAAATTGTTACACAAATGGAATTTTTTATGGGATCGACTTTTGAAAGGCAACTTGCCTTCCCCATTTAGAAACACACCCTTCAATACCTAACCTTTCCTAACATATGTACATTTTTCCTATTAACTGCGAATGTACGATTTAAAACGACAAAATTTACGACGTTAGATTTGACGTTTCAACACTGGTGTGCCATATCTCACAACTTAAGTAGCATCCCACGTTATAAACGTTTTACAAATATTGTTTTTTTCCCTTTATCTTAATTGCGGATAATTTGAAAGGTATAATATTGGTAATGATTTTCATTTTTTTTTGTGAGTGGGGGGTATATGTATATAGGCCTACGATTGAAAAAATATTATATTTACTTTAGAGAGTTGTAGATGTGCTGTGCTGTGGGCAAAATTGTGCAGTGTGTAGGTATACTTTTGGCAAAGTTCTCTCACATAAACGGTACGATATTATTTATGCTCGAACGTCAGTGAAATAAAATCCGTTTGACGTCACGATTTTCAAATCGCCAAACAAGGTCACAAATATCCTTCTATATAGCGAATATTTCGCAATAGCATATATGTGCATATGAATGTTATGCTAAAGATGGTAATTGTGCTATAAGGATTTACATAGAACATAATCTTTAAGCATACCTTTGCATTTTGTTAATGGAAATTTTTCAAAGATGTAACGAACCATTTTATAACAAATGTATACCCAATACCCATCTTAGCAATGAGGAATTGTATTTTATTATTTATTTATAACGATGGCACTACACAAGCAGATTTTTTAGACATTTTTTTTATAACGGAAGCTGCTATAATATGCTTCATTTATTATGTATCTTCTGGCTGAAATTTAATTATGTTCCTCTTCGGCTCATATTCCGTAAAAGAAGAAAAAAGGTAAAAAAATCGGATATATAACAGGTTGATTTAATTGCTGTAAATTATTCTAATTCGTCTTTTAATGCTTAAAATTAACCTTTGAAAATATTTGAATGTTTCTGAAAGACTAAACCAGAGTCTAGATAACTTGCCCAATTCTATACATAAATTGAATTCCAATATTCGTATAAGTTTCATTTATATGTAAACAGAGATTCAATTAAATTCTATGCATCCGGCAACCGGCTTATGTACCTGTTAGAGTTAGACACACTCCATTTGTTGTCCTATATATGTACGATTCCAAAGTTGTGTATATAAATTAGCACAGGAAGTGCTTCCAATGAAAATATAGCACATGAAGTTTCTATACTGTGTAAGAGCATTAACTACTTATAAAGGCAGGTATTATTTCCGTTTTAATATTGCATTATGTATTTTCATTATGTGTGAGTTATAGAGGAGCATACCTATATAGTCAGTGTAAATAATTTACGAATTATAATGTTTTTGTACATATCAATATCAAATGTAAAACAAGCACAGAACAACAATGCTGTATCCTGTGTGTAACAAATGTTATTTCATTTTGGTTTTGAATAAATTAGTTGTCCAAAACAATAATATTATTCACTAACCGTGTAACGTGTTAGAAATGAGGTGAATGCGAATTTGACTGGCTACACTATAGCTAGAATAGACAACACAGGATTCAAAACCGATCTGATTGAATAATGATGATACCCATTGACGGATCCAAGGGGGACAAGTGGCCATGGTCCCCCTAAAATCAATCGAATGTCACCGGCAATCGAAAAATATTTTTGCAGTACGCGAAGATGACTCAGTTTTGTTGGTGGAAGCTTCAATAATTGGCTCAACAAAATTAAGTGAGTGATTCACCTAAAAATGCAAATATCCTTGGCCCTTGGCAAAATTTAATGTTTTCTGATCGATAGCAGTATTACACGCTTTCTGTCTGCTACAAGAGAGTACATACATTTCGGTAAAATTAAATAAAAATAAAAATCTTGGGCTGGGGGGTAATTACCCTTTTTACCCTAAGGTAGATCCGCCACAGAATTTTATGCATTTATGTAAAGCAAACCGGACCGTATTTGCACCATTCCAAATCTAAATCCATGGTCTTAATATGGTTAATGTTAATGCATTTCCCCTATGAAGAGTGGCCAAATGAGTGTCGTTCAAAACAATGCAGTCAAATTTTCCTTTGATGGTTTAACTACTGGATGTTTTTGGTCGTATGTTATAGAAATTTTTTCCAATCGTCCACCCACTCTTATCAATTGATTTTCGTTAATTCGCCCGTCAATTTCCATGAAGAATTTTTGCAATTCCAAACAAAACTCAACATCGTTGCCGTAATACTTTTCAATCCAGTTAACCTGTAATACCGTTCAACAATATTCAGATCCATGCTGATTTTACTGCATACATAACCCAAAATTATTTTCTTTTTTCAAGTTCGGTTTGAAATAAACTAATCGTTTCAATGTCGATTTTGCGTTTTAGCAGCCAAGTTGGTCCATTCTACCATACTAAATCACTCTTTAGCTGATCAGGTTCCACACCTCTGGATGCGGTATCAGCAGCATTTTCACATCCCTTTACGTGATACCGTTGTTGAGGCTGGCTTAGCTTTTGTATGGCGGTCACTCTGTTTGCAACACATGTTTGCCAGTTACTAGGATTGCCATGTACCCAGCCAAGTACTGCCGTAGAATCGGTCCAATAATATGTGTTACTATCATTGAATTCCATCACTGTTTTAACTTTATGCATTAATACAGCCAATATGTGTGCCCTCATCAACTCTAACCTGGGTATTGTCAACTTTTCAGATTTAATTGCAGCCACCTTAGTTTAAGCTGCCATGAAACGTACAGTAACTGCTCCATTTGCATGTATAATTTCAACTGGAGATAGACAACCAAACGGATCAAAGAGTTTAGTTATCCCGGACAAAATCTGCCTTTATGTTGGCATTTCTTTGTCCTGTTGAATAGACAACTTATAGCTGAACCGGTCCTTTAGAGGATTTCAATGAATGCCCAACGTTTTGATCGATTCATCTGCTGCGATGTCTAATGACACATTCATGCCCGGAATTGTGGTTGGAAATGCTCCAGTTACTTTGGTTCATTACTAGCCATTTTTTCGTAGAGAGAAGCAACCAGCTACCAGTAAATTCGAAACTTGGTTTCGAACAACAGTCGCTTCTTCCACCGTGTCCGCTTCGCTTAATAAATCGTCGACACAGAAATCCCGAAGTGCGATTTTTTATGCCAGTGGATAATTGTCACGTTCGTCGATTTCCAGCTATTTGAGAGTTCTTACTGCCAGATACGGAGCACAAGTGGTTCCATTAGTTACCGTGGTGAGTTTGAAATCAAGAATTTCGTGTTCTAGATCTTTACGCCATATATAATTCGTTAATGTTCCGCGTCGTCAGACTGTACCAAAACTTATCAGTATATTTTCTCGACGTCAGGTGCTACTGCGATTTTGTGTTTGCGCCAACGGAACAGAATGTAAAATAAATCATCCTGTATCCCTATAGTTTAAAATGTTTGAATTGTTTACTGGGTAAAAAGTGCATTCATGTATTACTCGACTAAATTTTCAAATGTTTTAGTACATTTATTATTTAACTTTGAGGTACTAAATCGTACACAGTAATACTAAAGTCCGTCGATTTTTTTCAGATTTAAACATCTATAAACTATTTACGCAAGATACATTTTATTGTGACATTTTTGGCCATATCTCTGAAACCTTTGACGCACTAAATCCTCAATATTCACTCAAAAACTTTCATAGTCACAATATGTGATCCGTGCTTGGTCGTACAAGATTATTTCCTGCTACACGGCAATACAACAAAATATAATATAAATACATCAGCCCTCGATCGGATATCAATATAGGGAAGTATTTGAATAGATAATGTAAACATCAATGGGAAATTGTTTAAATATAAGATGTTTGAAGACATCACTGCCTTACCATACGATAGAGATTGGATTTGTTTGTAAATATTTATCTTTAGTTCGTATACGTACATATCTATTCCCATTATTGTGCCATACATCAATTCTATAGTTAGTATGCAAATACACCATTCATATAGCAATATATCACTTATAAATATTTACCTAAAGAAAAGAAAAACAATTTCGAAGAAAATTCAACAAACACAAAACATTTAGGCTTTCACCTTTATTTTACTTTACGTTTGTTTTACGAAAATTCACAAACATAAACCGGTCATGTCATTTTAATGACAAAATCCATAACAATAGCCCCGTATCATGATTGGATAGTAGAGTAGAGAAAACACGTCGTACATACATATTTGGTCGAAAAACGAAATTAAATTGAATTTTCTCTTAAATTTTTTTTGTTTTTTTTCGCACTCATTTCATTTCGCCCATTGTCTGATTGTGTTTCTATATAATTATTGACAAACACAAAACAATTATTCAGATTTTGATTGTGTACAGGATTTTGTATAAATAACTAAAATGATGAAAATCATTGGAAAAGGGAAAATTGTTGAAAATTTAATGCTCAAATTTAGCCAAAAAACAAGTCTTAAGTGTTTTGGGAGCGTCAACTGTCTGCCAGTTCTTTTTTTTATATCAACAGTGAAAGTTTTCGCTTAAGACATTTAGGTTTATCATAAATTAATTTATGTTTTTGGGACGTAATTTGAATTTAAAATTGAATTGTGAATGAAATAGTATCGTTGAGAGAGGAAGAGAGAGATACTGAGAGAGAAGGAGAGCTGTATATAGATAGACAGAGAGAGAGAGAGAGAGAGAGAGAGAGAGAAGAAAGAAAGACAGAGGGAGCGAGAGAGAAAGAGAGAATCAGAAAACACTGGGACCTCGGTTTTTTTTTCAAGAAATAAGCTCTGCCGTTAAAAACAAGGTTTTTTATTGTGCTTCAGAAACTAAATTCTAAGAATTAACGAGAAAACGACCGCGATGTAACCATATGAAAAACTGTCTCTGCGAAATTTTCAGAGAAACAACATGAGTAGATATTTTAAATTATATAAAGTAATTATCCAAAAAATAGCACTTTCGGATAACAGGATACAAGATTTTAGGAATTTTGTGGGAATGAGATTTCCCGACTAAGGGAAAACTTTCCAGAGTTTTCTGGAATTTCTTATCGCAACTATCTTAAAAACCCTATTGATTATCAAAATCTCTGAGCAATGGACAGTAAAACCCAACAGTTTTACAATTTGTACAGGACCCTTTGTGGACATAGAGAATCGATCCAGAACAGAAACAATGTGACCAGATCTACTCCATAATGTGTTCAGAGCCATTTGGTTCAAAGAATTCGATTTTCAGTCCATACTATTACTCACTGTTAACACATTATTTGGCCCAGACTCACAATGAACATTGGACATACAGTCCAGTCCTACTATAGACGCAGTGGATCCAGTCCTTTTTTAGACACATGGGATCTAGCCTAGCCTTATTGAATACACTGTAGACCCCAGATTTAGCGCAGGCGCAAAGTATTCAGACGAATAGGCTTCTCATATTATGCGCTTTTGACTGTTGTATTTCTGCTCAAAGTATCACGTAGCAGTCCGAATTAAAGGACTATGGGACTGTGAGATCCTTGTTGCTTCCATTTACATGAGTAACGATTTATGACCGCTATTAGATAATCTGCTTGCCGATCTGGTTAGATTTTTGGTATTTCGATGCCAATGCTCATCATACCCTAAGGAAAAGTAGTGACATTAATACGAGTTCATTATTCATTCGATCTTGAGATAGCAAACAGAGGTCTGTTTTAACTAGAATTTGTAGATAGATTAACAAGTTGACCGCATGCTTCACTTGCCGAACTAGGCGAACTAATACATATGTCATAATTTTTTGCGAAGAAGGTTAAGGGTCTGAGGAAGTCTCCAGACAACATAAGAATTTGGCTTAGGATAAGGGCTCTAGCGAGGAGAGCATAAGAATTGTGTTTCAACTTGCTCCGAACAGACCATTCTGACCCTGTTTGAGATAGTTTTAGGCATTACAGTAGGTGACATTGGGGCTGTAGTTGATTCGTATAGGCTGGAGGGAGTTGTTAAATCCTTTAAAAGGAGCAGTGATTTCCAAAAATACACTGTCGCAACTACTGCTGACCTCGCTTACGTTCGAATGTATTTCTAATTCACTGCGGCCACGACTAGTGGCACTTAAATAACAATATAGAGGTTGACAGAAAGAGAATCTTGGAGTCTTGTCTCCTATTTTGTAAATAGTCCGTTGAAGAGACTCAATGAAGCCGGTTTTTACAGTAAAG
>JANTEX010062216.1:0-15548 GCA_024741295.1 Macrocera vittata
AAATTTTCAGATCAATCGGATCTCCGTGTCCCCTATAAGCTCAATTTAAGTATATGAAAAAAGCTAAAAATGGTCATATTGGGATAAAAATCAGTATGTATGTGTGTTTTGAGTTTTTGAGACGACTGTGGAAGCTATGTGGAAAATTCATGTGACCTAGGGGAACCATCCTGCCACGCATGATGCTTCAGCAGCCATCGTTTTCCGGGAATTCCTCGTCGTTTTCCCAGGAGTTCTCAAAAAGTTATTCTTTCGTTTAAAAATTTAAATTTATCAGTTAAAAAAACAAGTGGTTTATATTGTGATTTTTGGCGTTTTTTCAATTGGACAATAATCAAGTGGTTTATAATTAAAGTTCTGTCTGTACGCATAGTATCGGCTTAAGTGGGTGCTTGCCGATAATTTTACTCGAACAAAAGTTGATCAAAGTGATCGATTACCACTTTTAAATTATTAAAACATTTCTGAAATTCCCATAAAACTTTTGGAGCCTCTAAAATTTCTCGAAGATGATCTTTTCTATCGTTTTTAACCTTATTATAAATAATTTTGAGCAAGGTTTTACTGACTGTGGCTCCCTGGAAGAAGATGACCTCGACCGTTACTTAGCTTCGGCGCCGATAAACAACAGTTTTTCTCTTTTATCTAGCGAAATTGACGGTCAATCTACCTACAGAGATCTGTTTGGCCACATTTCTTATTTATACAAAATTAACTAAAAAACAGCGGTAACCAATAGAAGAGATCACCTTAACCAAATTTTGTTTGGACCATATTATAGTCAGTCACTGCTCTCTTTCCCAGCGGCCTTTTTCCACTATTTGGCAAGAACTAATATCTCCTTAACAAAAGTACGGCTCGCAATAAAAATTGAGGTTTTTGGGTCGCTGATTACGAATCTGTCATCAGATTTTCAAAATTCTAAATGGCGGGTGAATTAGAGTACATCTTTCCTCCAAAACATCGTCCGATCGTCGTAAAATTTAGTATCTTGGAGTTTTTTTGTAATCTCTGATTACAAATCATCTCTTATTTTCTGCAGACTTGTACTTGATATTATTACAATTGTTAGTCATTTGAAAGGACAGAAAAGCGCACCGCAGAAAAATTTGGAGTGGGCGCACAATTATATAACTGAACCGAGCGCTTAAAATGCTTAATACGGCCCTGTCTAAAAAATATATAATTTGTTCCATTGAATAAGTAAATAATATTTCACAGAAGTAATATTATGTTATCATTTTGTTGTTCTTAAAATTAAATAATTATTTCTTATATAAACATTTATTTAAAATCATAGATTTATCAGCAATAGATGGAGAACGTTCTGCCAAATAGAATATGCGAAATATACGATTTAATTTCAACTCTATGAATTTATGAAATAATTTAACCACAATTAGGTATTATTATATATTTTTTATTTTTAAAACTGTTTTGATAAGGGCTATAAATTAAGCAAAACGTAGAAAATCTGAATCTAATATCCAAGATCGATAACCCCAAAAAGCTTAACTGAAGTAAAGCTTATCAATCTGTCGTAAAGAGGAACAAATTGTAAATAAAACCAATATCCGAAAAGTTATAGTTTTATTAATAATATATATTACAGGTAATTATTATGTTTGCAATCAAGTCATATCTTATCTTTATATATCGTAATGGCCGTCAAAAATAAAATAACTGGTAATCGTGGCAATGCACATTCAGACTTATTGCATTAATGATAACTACATAAATTTCACATTTTCTGCAAGAAATGATGTATGTAAATTAAAATTTTACACTTGGAAGCTTCCAAAGTCGTTTCTACTTTAAATTTAATAATAAAAATAATACTAAATTCTCATTTTGATATTTTTATTTGGGTTCTGATTTGATTTTCTGATGATTTTAAAAAAAGGATTAAGTGTCATTGGTATGTGTTGTGTCCGCTATTGTACCCTTCTGGTACAATCTAATATTGGTGAATGTCACTCGGACATTCATATGTACACTCACTCGTGCGCGCGCTTTCCAATGAATAATAATTTTACTTGTACTCTTGAAATTAAAATATTAATAATTGGACAATAAAGATAAAGTTATTGTAAAAGTAAATAAATATCCTTTTCAATTATATGCAAGAGCACAACAGTTACCAAACTATTGAGAGAATACCAACGCATCTTGCCAGGATGAACATCGAGCGAAAAGTTTTGCTGTATAGTGTAGAAATCTTTGGTATTTTGATTGAAGTGCGTCTGCTTAAATCCTACTAACTGTTCTGCAAAATTAGTCAACATTGTGGGCATTCAATAAGTTTGGTAAAAATGGCCATAGATGTAACAAAAGTGGACAAAATGATTACGAATATATGTTTGGAAGACTTCAGCATGTCAGTTCTAAATAATGAAGTCCCTACCAGGAATTCTACAATTAGGGTGCCGAATATATCCATTTATTCAGCAAGACTGGGGCATATTTTTTTTTGGACGTTAGATGATCCGTTAGGCAGTGATCACCTTCTTATTAGAATGACTTTTTATACAACAACCTCGGTTTACCAAGTAATTTTAACTGCATCTATTAATTGGACCATGTACTGTAATGAAATAATGGCTAGGCTATATAATTTAGCTAGAGACGAATCGGTGTTAAACAGATATCATGCATTTTATCGTGTAGTTATCGATTTGGCTAAAATGGCTCAACCCGGCCAGATATTTCCTCAATTTTGCCAAAACCGCTCAACCCGGTTAAATATGTACTCATAGGCTAACCAGGAGAGACGCTGAATGCTCCCGTCAATATTAAGACTACTTCATTAACTACCGCAAGATAAACGATGAACTTAACCAGCTGCTTGCAGCGAAGATAAATCTGGATGAACATATGTTTGCTCGAACTTGACGGGTCAGTCTTCTCAGAGGTCTTAAATCACGTACTTCGGCTCCAGCTTACACAGTTCGGTCCCTACATAAGATCTTTTTGACCATTCTGAGAGACTTATAGTTTTCTTTACTCGAAAATACAGCAAGAGTTATTTGTTCGGCTATTTTTAATGAATTGTTTCTAAACGTTTAATGTCCTGGGGCATAGTATAAATGTAGAGTAAATTCCAAAATGTAGAGTAAATCCCATCCCATAGTCTAAACCTAACCCTACGGCGGCAACAACGTATGTCGTATGTAATATACTAGTACTACATAAAACATTTCCAAACTCCATCTGGCTTTAGAAACGGATAACTGTATTTCTATAGACGTCTATGTTTATTAACATTGAATCGGCAAAGGATCGAGTAGATATTTATTTGTTGTGCATTGGTATTCGTAATGTGGTTGTAAACTTTTTGTACGCATGTAAAATTGCCATGACGCGAACTAGTTTCCTGGGGCAGGCATAGGGTTAGATTTTATCCCCTTTTCTGTAATGTTTGAACTTCCATGGCCCAGTAGTAAGCTGGTGCGGTGTAATATCTGCACAACTTTTACAAAATGCGGATGACTGCTTTATTTCTGTAACTGGCGATGGAACCTATAAGATTCACAAATGATCTTCAGAAAGTATGTTCGGATTTGGAGGTATTTTTTAGTGACCTGAGACTAAATATGTCTTTAAGTAAGTCTGAATTAATGATAGTTACCCGAAAGCGTTAGTATACCAAATAAGTGTAGAATCTTTAGTTCGCATTAAGATAAATAGATCACTTTCATTCAAATATAAAAGTATGTATTTTGACTTCTTACTAACTTGGAACACACATATTTAATAGACTGAGAAAAGGTACAAAATAAGGTTTAATTTTAAGAAATCGGTAGTTAGTACCTGGTGGAGAACTGATACAAAGAATCTTCAGACCATCTTTAAACTCACTATCCGAGCTGAACTATAAAAAAAAATGTAACATTAAAAATATTTTAAAAATGTGTCTAAACATAATTATCAGTCGCAGACATTTTGAGACACTTTGTCGGTACACTCAAGCATTTTAATATTACATCAATAAGTTTCTATGTTTTTTTTCCAGATTTCTGTAGATTTGTGAAGGCAACTTAAACAGTTCTTTTTTTAGCTTTTCCTATATTATGTAGATGTTATAGTCAATTTGACATACACACATGAATACCATATACGCATTCACGCCCACAAATTATATAATCAAAATAATACTCGAACACACATCATGAATATTTCACGCTTCTTTTCTCAAAGATAACACGGTCGGTTGTATGCTATACGGAATCATACATAATAATTTCGTCCAATAAATTGGGGTAAAATGTGGCTATATATTATAACATTCTTCCCCATAACCCCACACCAAAAAAAAATGAGCATGCTAAAACTTGACTATATTTTCCAAAAAATATTCATATAATATGTTATGGTATGATAGGTATACATTCATAATAGGTTATTTGCTGTTGAACCAAATGTTCCTTTATATTTCGCTATGTATACCTATACGTTACAATATATGAAAGTATACATAAAGTTTCCTCATACATCCTTATCCATCCATCCATGTTATATACCTATTACCACTTTTCACATTTTCACATATTTCAAAATAATTTTCTTAAATGCGTTCGTTACACCTCGACATTTTAAAACAAAACGTGATGTGTATGCAAAAACGATTATAAAATTGTATAATATATGAGGCGAGAAAATGCTTTGTAATTAATAAATTAAAATTAAGTGTATATATGAGTAATAAATATGTAATATGTATGTATTACAAAATTTGCAACCACACACACACACTATGTATATGTAAATAAAGCTGTACGCATTGAGTGATATGTCTGCTGTGCAGTATATAAGCCTACACATGAATGGCTTTTCCGCGTATACACTCGTTCATCACACTCTCAACCCCACCCTCATTCATTTTTCAATTTATTAAATTATTATAATTTTATTTATTTATTTATGTATACCTTGTGGAACAATTTCACCCTTTTCTCTTGTCCAGTAATTTATTGATTTTGGATAAGCCTCTGATTGGCATTCCAATGTTATTCGTTGGCCTTCGTATGCACCAACCAGTTGATTTTGTACCCAGATCATTGGTGGAACTGCAATTGAAATATAAGCAAACATTTTAAAGTTTTTCCTTTTGCCAAAAAGAATTAAATTCTAATTTCTATGTGTAAATCAAAATTCACAAAAGTCATTCGTTAAAAAATTAAATTTAATGAACTCTGCCATAGATCCTATATATAGTATATTATATAGTATCAGAGAAAAAGTTTGTTTTTAAGCTGTTTGTTTCATAATTTTTGTTGTTGTTGACATTGCGCCTAACAGATGGTATATTTATGTCTATGTACCCATATTTATATAGTGTATGCCTATGTGGAATCAATGCTAAATTTTCAGTATTCAAAAATATTTTGCAGACAGTACACTAATTAGGACAAAACGTGCTTTGAATAATACTGGATTGCTATATAGCTAATATGCAGCAGCAGGCTTTTGCTTTAATCTTTAAATCACATTTAATTAAACATTTTTCCCCGTTGAACTACTGCATTATGGATCGGTATGGACGACATTTTATCGAACGAATATTAATAAAATTATTTACAAAAAAAATAAAAAAAATATCGAACACATATTTTTCAGACATTTCAGTATAAAGGGATAAATATGTTACATGTGCAGTGGGAAATAATATATGATTATATGTTGTTCACTTTGAAACATTTTTTCGCCCTGCTAATTAGTTGATTAGCTTTTGCGACAAACTTTTCCCATAGATGAGCCGAATTATTATTATTTGCCATTTTTATATTTGATATGCAAGCAGTTTTCGTTTTGTTTCTGCTAATTTCAAGGATCACGTTATTGATTACCGGTTTAACTTAGCAATTTGGCAATTTTATTCATGCAACATTTGGCGTAACCCAGGGCCCGGGTTCTAAAGCTCTTTCAAATACATTTGTTAATTAAACATATAAGTAGAAACAAATTAAAAAATCACAAAATTTAATTAGAATGCAAAATTTTTAAAAACGCATCAATATAATTAAATTAAGTAATATTTCGGAACATTATTTTATTTTAATTTTTGTTATGCATTTCAAACTCACATAATAAAACGTAAGTAAAATCAGAAGTTAATTAATCAAAGGATTTGTTTTATTTACTTTATTTCCTGAATATCAAAATGTTAGAGTATCCGAAGGCAATTATACATTTGCTTAGTTGTTATTTGCACAATAAAAAAAGAAAAACGTATTAATTTAATTTACAACCTAAACTTAACAAATTAACATAATCAAACAAACTTATTTAAGTAAACTAATTCGTTAATTAATCAAATAATAATTATTATTAATTATATGAATTTTGTAAATGTATATCGTTCATGGGCCGGAAAAGGCACATAAGTCATTTTCAGTAATTTTACAAAAATTACAAAAGCGGCAAAAATATTGTAGTTAAACTCAAATTTATATATTTAAAATAAACATCCATGTCTTGGCGTGCATTTTCGCAAAATAATTTCAGTTTGAAAAAAAAGTACTTACAAACATCTAGTTTGAAGTTGATGTATGTGCCTTTTCCTGCCCATGAAAGATATAATATAATATAAAGAATTTTTTTGATCTCTTGACATTTCATATGACAAAAACATTTTCTAAAAGCGTAAAAATTTGCTCAATGTGGCGGCTACGGCTAATTATATACGTAGGCTCGTAACGCCACCCCACTATTATACTCACTCGAAATTAATCAAATAATAATCAAACCAGATTAATACATTTGATATGAATAAGTTACCAGAACACTCTGGTTACAACCGCAGCGAACAAACCACGCATAAGATCAATAAAGTAAGATTTATAACGTATAACAGAAAGGTGTTTTTTTATCAAGTTACGTTTTCATATATTCTTATATGTACCCATATCGGTACATATTTGGTGACCCCTAGTGCTATAAAGAACGTTTTTTTAATAAAATTAAATAAATTTTAAAATATTTAAAAAAAAAATAAAATTAAAAAAAAAACATTTTAAATAAAAGAATTTGAAAAAAACACGTGCACACAAAAGACAAAGACTTAACAACATATATAACACAATAAGTGACCCACGCAGAAAAACCGCGCAGTTTCCACTTATTTTTAAAAACATGCAATTTTTGCTGTAAATGAACATTTATAAAAAATTAAAACAATAGATCACAAAAATATATAAAAAATTTATATATATAACATATATAACATATGTATATATAAAACATAAAAAAAAACCGAAGCCGCATTGCCCTTGGTCAATATCACCTTTAAAAAGTCATACGACCGCTTAGCATCAGTATTATATGCATATATATATGGATTATTCTACAATGCAATATCGATCGATTTTTTGGACGCCGCATATAACAAACACCTACATATATAGGAATTACAATTAAAACCAGTTCGATGACATTGGCAGCTAATAACTTTTGCTCACCATGCAGTTAATTACTTTTGCTCATCATTAATTTGCAAAGCAGCAACCATACAGCATCATCATCGCAATAAGTTAAGTTACCTATATACACATCTACCTTTTACCTTTATTGTTCATTAATTAATATATATAGTATAAAATACAATATAATAAAAATTCTTCTAGCATATTGTAAGTACATACGCCATAAATATTCAATGTAGTATCTATTTCAATATATGTATACAACATATACTTCAATACTCGTGTATACCAAATACTATAATTTTACTTAAATCAAAATAATTCAACTTAATTATATTATACAAATTCAAAATTCTTTTTAATTTGAATAAAATAGTAAATATAGTTTAGTTCTTCATTTAAAGTAAAATAAATAAAAATAGAGATTAGAAACATTTATATAATGACAAAATTAATAAAATGAAAAATCGTACCTTTAATTTTTCACTTAATGAAAAATTCATCAATTACGATTAAATTTTCAATTTTAATACATATTCTAATGCAAGTGTTAAATTTTATTTTAGATTTAAAAAAAAAAAAACATGCAAAATAACCGGAAAGACATGTACATATACATATCTACAATTGAAATGGAACAATAACAAATCGTATGGCATATGCAGAGTATCTAAATAAAAACGCAACACCATCATCAACAATCCAAAACAAAAAAATTAAAAATTAAAAGTATACACCACTTTTGTAATGGAAATATTGTATGGATTTTTTCTTTTTTCGTTGTCATAATCGCTTGTATGGGTGAGTCAGTTATTACAATTAAACAATATATTTAAACAAAATAATATTTAAGAATGAAAATAATTTAAAAAAAATATATATATCAAGTACAAATCGTTGAATGACATACACGTATATTCAATAAATTTTCATTAATAAGAATACGAATCGTTCACTTAATTACATATTTGCTACGTACAACATTAATTAGCTACGTACAAGAATTCAGATCCAATAATTTCATAATTGTTCGTAATTTTAAACGCATTTCATCATTAACATGATAAAAAATACAATGGTTACTGACGGTGGTAGCTCTAGTTCACATAAAAGTGACGATGAGGATCAGACCGAGTACAAGGACGTAGGAAAAATATCGGCTCATTTAAAGATTCCTCCCTTTTGGATCAATAGACCGGCATTGTGGTTCATACAGGTCGAATCGCAATTCCGCATGAATACAATCAAGTCTGATCAAACTAAATATGACCACATAATAGCGACCTTGCCGTCCGATACAATGGAACTAATTTCTGATCTTCTTACTGATCCACCCAACAATGACAAATATGAAATTCTTAAAAAAACGCTGATAGATAGAAGCCAAGATTCCGAAGAGCGTCGGCTAGACGCACTCCTCAATAAAGTTGATCTTGGAGACTCTCGTCCTTCGGAATTATTTCGAAAGATGGAATCGCTCGCTGGCGATTTTAAATTGATAAACAAAGCCCTACTAAAGAAACTGTGGCTTGGGAAACTACCCACAACAATACAGTCATGTCTCATTAGTATAGAGGGAACACAAACGCCAGACGAATTATTTGTCATTGCCGACAAGCTACATGATGCGACCGATCGAGTAAGAGTTTCGGCAATCAAAAGCCATTCAAATGAAAACAGCTTCGATAGTCTTCGAGACATTTTAGAGAAGGTCTGTACTCGTCTCGAAAAGCTCGAAAGTTTTCAGACACGATCCGGACGCGATACTAGACGTAACAGTCGTTCTCAATCTCGAAACCGATTCCAAAGTAGAGACCGAAATGGCACTAAATACGAAAACTGCTGGTATCACCACAAGTTCGGAGACAAGGCAAAGAGATGTATTGAGCCATGCAAATTTAAAACGACAAATTCCGAACATCAAAAAAACCAGTAAAACCGGTACCGTTCACGGCAGCGACACCGGCAGTCGAATCAATTTCTCGCCGTTTATTTATATATGATAAAACCAACCATATACGATTTTTGCTAGACTCAGGTGCCGACATATCTGTTTTACCTAAGAGATACTTACGAGAACATAGAGACAAAAACGATTTAATCCTATCCGCTGCTAATGGCGCACAAATTTTCACTTATGGGTATAAGTCCTTGACAGTCGATCTTGGCCTTCGAAGACCATTCATATACCCATTTGTCGTTGCAACAGTCGAAAACGCAATAATTGGCGCAGATTTTTTGTTTAAATTTAATCTCTTGCTTGACATTCGAGGTCGTAAAATATTAGACCGAACTACTAATATCCACAGTGTGTGTGCTTATAAAATGGCATCGGCCATATCGCCCAAAATTTTCGGTGTTCAGAACGATTTCGAGCACATACTTAGGGAATTTCCATCCATATTAACAACACCGGATTTTACATTGCCAATAAAACATAACGTTCAACACTATATTGAGACCGATTCCGGAAAACCTTTACCTTTCGCACGACCGAGACGCCTCAACCCAGCTAAACTAAAAATAGCTAAAGATGAGTTCAGGCAAATGGTTGAGATGGGTATATGCCGACCGTCTTCATCGAGAGTAGCTTCACCGTTACACATGGTCCCTAAAAAAAATTCGGGAGATTGGAGACCATGTGGGGATTATAGGCTGTTGAACACCGTAACCGTTCCGGATAGGTACCCGTTGCCACACATTCATGACTTTGGAATCAATTTGCACGGTTGTACAATATTTTCAAAAATAGACTTGGTCCGTGCGTATAACCAAATACCTATAGCACCGGAAGACATTTTTAAGACAGCCGTGACAACTCCGTTTGGCCTTTTTGAGTTTTTAAGAATGCCCTTTGGAATTCGTAACGGGGCCCAATCATTCCAAAGATTTATGAATGAAATCTTCAAAAATTTAGATTATGTATTTATCTACATAGACGACCTACTAATTGCAAGCTCGAATCGTGAACAACACGAAATACACCTAAAGGAAATTTTCAATAGGCTTTCAGAACATGGAATAAGCATTAATCCTATGAAGTGCAACTTTGGGGTCAAAGAGCTTGACTTCCTCAGCCATCATGTCGATCAACACGGTATTAGACCATCCACAGACAGAGTCACATCCATTTCTAATTTCCCAGTCCCGACTTCCATCACACAACTCCAAAGATTCCTCGGTATGATAAACTATTATCACCGATTTATTCCCAAGGTCGCTTCCACTATCGCTCCACTCTATGACCACTTAGTTGCACTTCAAAGGATTGACAAACGTTCGAAAAGCGCTCCCTTCATATGGTCCGATGATTTACAGTCCGCATTCGATAAGGCCAAAACCGATTTAGCCAAGCGAACACTTCTTGCACATCCTGTCCATGAGCCTAAATTCTCAATCGTAACGGATGCATCAAACGTCGCGGTCGGAGCTGTTTTGCAACAAACAAATGGTGACATCGTTGAACCAATTGGTTTCTTCTCAAAAAAATTAGACAAAACTCAAAGCAAGTATTCAACATTTGATCGAGAGCTACTTGCAATTTTCTTGGCTTTAAAGCATTTTCGACATTTCGTTGAAGGTAGACAGTTTAATGTTTTTACCGACCATCGACCGATCACACGCGCAATGTACTCTAAATCCGAAAAATCGCCAAGGCAACACACCCAATTTGAGTACATCTCACAATTTACCACAGACATTAGATACATCGAGGGTGCCAAAAACGTAGTTGCGGATACATTGTCTCGCGCTGACATTTCTTCAATTGCATCGAAAATTGATTTACGTTCCATCGCGGAAGCACAAGTTGTCGATAACGAATTGAAACACCTTCAAACATCCGATTCAAAATCAAGCTTTAAGCTCCAAACTATTCGTATACCGGTGGAAGAAATAGATATTTGGTGTGAAGTATCAACGTCAACTAATCGTCCATACTTACCCGAACACTTTCGTCGTTTGATTTTTAATAAGTTGCATGGACTTTCTCATCCAGGAGTAAGGGCCACCAGAAAAATGATATCCGGTAAATATTTCTGGCCTAACATGAACACTGATCTAAACACATGGACTAGATCATGCATTTCGTGTCAAAAATCGAAAACATCTAGGCACACAAAATCCAAATTCGGAACGTTTGAGGTTCCAACGGCCCGTTTCCAAAAGGTCCATATCGATATCGTCGGTCCTCTTCCATCGTCAAACGGACATAAGTATTTGTTAACATGTATCGACCGTTTCTCGCGTTGGCCAGAAGCCATACCATTGAAAAACATCGAAGCCAAAACGGTAGCCGAAGCTTTTCTACACAACTGGATATCTCGATACGGAATTCCGCGTGAGATAACTACAGATCAGGGAACCCAGTTCCGTTCACAGCTTTTCTCCAGTTTTTGTAAAATGATGGGTACACACAAAATCCACACAACGACCTATCACCCGCAGGCGAACGGACTCGTTGAGCGGTTCCATAGGCATCTGAAATGTGCCCTTCGAGCCAATGGAGAACCTACAGATTGGTTTCATAATCTACCATGGGTGCTACTTGGAATAAGAACCGCCCTAAGGGATGACGTGGAATGTTCCTCGGCCCAAATAATTTTTGGACAAACACTCCGTTTGCCCGGTGAATTTATAGCTGAAGATAGTACTCCTACGTCATTGGATAGGCTCACGTCTGAATTCGCCACACAAATTCGAGACAGCATTTTAAAAATTAAACCTTTTCCATCACGAGCACGAAAGCAATCCAATATATTTGTACCACAAGCTTTGCAATCCTGTTCACACGTTTTCGTAAGAGAGGATAGAATAAAAGGTAGTCTAGAGCATCCCTACAAAGGTCCCTATAAAGTAGTTACACGAACTAATAAGACAATGACCTGCGATATAGACGGTACAAGTGAAGTCATTTCAATAGATCGCCTTAAACCGGCATTTTTAATTAATGAAAGTTTATTGAGTGATATATCGATGATTTGTTATTTAGTACATAGTAAGTAGTTATAGTTCATAGATACAAAAAAGGTTTAAAAATTTAAGAATATTTTAAAAATTAAAAAAAAAATGTTTTACAAAGTTTTCGTGAAGGGGAGTATTGTGGCGGCTACCGCTAATTACATACGTAGGCTCGTAACGCCACCCACTATTATACTCACTATAAATTAATCAGATAATAATCAAACCAGATTAATATTTTTATATAAATAAGTTACCAGAATACTCTGGTTATAACCGCAGCGAACATAGCACGCATTACATAAATAAATTAAGATTTATAAAGTACATATAACCAAAACGTTTCTCTTATTAAATTGTGTCTTCATATATTCTTATATGTTCCCCATATCGGTACAATGGGAATAGTTAAAAATTGGTCTTTTTAATTTTTGTTTATCGATTATATTAGGAAAATTGTTTAAAAGTGTTTGCCACTTTCATAGTTTTAATTTATGTTTCGTTGTTAAAAAGTTATAACCTGTTTTATTGATACCAAAAACAGGACAAATGGAATTTACGCTGTTCGGAGAATGCATCGATTTTCGTGAAAATTGGAATGGACCATTATCTGAGACTACTTTACAAAATAAAGCGCGTTCGGCAGGGCAATTTGCACTTTTAAAATTCTCATACAAATGTTGGCCCTCTATTGTGTGTGTGCTCGTTTGATCAGTATAACACGGCACAAATTTAAATGTTTTTCAACTACCAACCCAAAAAGGTAATAGTAAATAAAAATATTCCATTTACATTTCGTAGAAATATTAATTCAATAAGAACTTTTAAATTTCAGGGTAAAACCTATAGACAGGGAAATGCCTTCTCACCTCACTAATTTTTGGTCCAGGTGTAACATGGAATTATGAGCCTGCATACCCAATAAAGGATCATATACTACACAAAAAATAAAGAAATAACTATATTTTATGCGTAATTTTTAATAAAGTTTCGGGTATGGCTATGGGGTTTGTCAACCATAAAAGAACAAGCTTCAATGAATTTTGCCTGACACATGCTTTGGTCAAGATTTACTGTATATAATGGTTTGATTTACAATTATTTCAGTAGTAAATTTAAACCGACCAAAAACGTAGAATATTGTCTATTATAATATATTTATTCATATATTATAAACACATAGCCGGATTAATAGAACTAAACACTAGATATGTATATACAATGTATGTTACAAATATTTTAATAGTAAAATATCTTCATAATGTATCTATCTGCCGTATTTTGTTATGGGTATACCTATGTCTGCTCGAATTGTACATTTATCTTACTGTTAAATGAAACATTTCTAAAATGATCATTTCTCATCTTTCATTATTCATCTTTCTGCCACAGTTGTTTTCAACATAACCGTATGCCGTTTTGCCCATACTTCAACTACTCTTACATATATATATATATATATATACCTATATATACAAACACCAAAAAACATCAGTTTCAGCTCGCAGCATCCATATATGAACCATTCATTCATATAATAAATAAATATATTTTCTTCTCCCTTGTCGGAAGATTATGTGTTTTCGGTATATAAATAAATATATATGGTGTTTGTTTATGTTAAATAATTTGAATTCAAAATAAATTAGCCCGTTGTGGTTTGATCTTAATTCTGTGTCGTACTGGTGCCGCTCTTTTCACTTTGCAAACACCGCACCACTTCACCAGTATAAAAGAAACATTCTTAGAAGATGTGCTTTGTTAAATAAACATTTTAGATACATAAGTATAGGTCGGTCGGTACTTATTCTGACTCATTCTTGTCTTAATGGTTCAACACTATTTTTATTTGCCATAAAAAGAAAGTATATATTGTATACAATTTCCATCTGTCGACGAGTGAAAATTAATACAGATGGAAAATCGAATATATGAGGTATATGTATATATAAAAATTTCTTGTTACAACGTCTAAAATACTTTCAAATGCGATCAGATATACAACAAAACACACGTAAAATCCAATTCGTTTCCACACCATCTATTTACATGACCTTATATACCGTTTTTGTTCAAATGTCAAAGCTCTTTTTATAGTGTGCGATTGAATATGTTTTAAATGGCTTGAATTCATGTGTAGGACTTTAACCGGTTTTTTGGGCGAGAGAGTTATACACATAAGTATAATATTATATTCATTTTATTTTTTCATAACGAGGGTCTTTATATATACCCTCTTTGGCGCCATTCACGCGTATACATTTTCATAACCATTTCCATGATATACAATCCTTTTAGTTCTTTTCGTTTAGTTTTCTATACACAACACAAACACACATCATATTCATATCATCAACTATCTAAACACTCGACATCTCGACAACATTATAATATTTACGGACAGTGGCGCAGTTGCGAGCATCAAATGGGGCACTTTCTTTTTCTGAGAATACGATAATTTTATAATTTTATGCTCTGTAGTCAGTTGTTTGATTTTTGCCCTTAACTTTTTTATGGTGTTTTTGCACTGAATTTTGTTGTGTTGCATTTTTTATAAGAAATTATTTTGTTCGTAATTTCCTATCAAGTTCTCAGTTTATTTTGCTTATTTCTGCCTCCGAGAAACAAATAATAAAAAATTGTTATTATTATACATACATTTTCTTCAAAATTTTACGGCATAGTGTAGTTAAAAATATTGAAATTTTTGTGATTGACGAAATTACGAATACAATTTATTTAGAAATTAAAAAAATTGTATGTATGTAACTTGTTTAACTTGATACAGTTGCTTAGTTTTTTTTTTTTAATTAGAGCAAAACCTATATACAATTTTTTATAGACATTATTATAAAAAAAATAATAAAATCTAAATCTATATACCTATTTTAATTACTAATATAACTATTTTAAAATGTTCTAGCTTTCTCAATTAGAATTGATTAAAAAAAATGATTTTAAAGGTTAGAGGAAATTCTCAAAAATGATTTTCGTACCAAAGTAGAAAAATTTGGGATGTAGTCGTAACTCGATTATACCAGAATTAGTGTCAATTGGACCATTAACCTACACTAGGACATTTCTCATATTTATTTTATGTGTAGAGTATATAAAAATATTAGAAATTAAAAATAATAGAAAGTTCATAATTAATAACAGAAAAAGAAA
>JANTEX010062217.1:0-10008 GCA_024741295.1 Macrocera vittata
GTCACCGGCAGTGGAAATATTTATATATTTTTATACATGTTTCGTATAAATTACTGCAAAAAACTATTTTTTGTGTTTTTTCGTAGTTCTATGCAAATTTCATAATATTTTAATGTATTTTTTGAATTTAAATGAGATATACTGTATATCGAAGTACAGCGTCCAATCAGAATCCTTTTTTTGGTTCACTCGCTCGGTCGTCAGCCTTTTTTTGTTAACACGATGCAGACCAAATGGCTTGTAGAACGTGATGAAATTTTGGCAGAATGTGAAGTCCTTTGAGAAGATAAACTATATTGTTTTTTGGTGTGTGATCCCAAAAAAGGGGATATTGAAAAAAACGACTTTTGGTCTGCGAATTTTTTTCCTGATTTGCAAATTCAATTCAACTTTTCACAAAACTTGGCAGCCTTTTTAACTTGACAAACCCGGAATGTCGGTAAGAATTGAAGTCTCTCTATCAGACATCCAGTTTTTGTCCCGTATCATATTATAATACGCAATACACTAGACGCATATACATTATTATGTATATAGATAGGTATGATTTGATAATTTCGTAAAAAAAAGAACACAAAATGCACAAAAATGTGCTTTTAACTGGTTTCAACCTGATATTTACTTTACTGGTTAAATTCTATATTAACTGGTTGAATGACTAAATTTGAGGCAAAATGCTATACGTAACAAAAATACTTTGTTATTTCACGAGATATTTATGGTTTTGTGATCAAAGTGTCAGACATGCATAAACAATAAACTAATAAAGAATGTAATCTCTGTTATGATAAGAACAAAATGCAAAATATAATATATATAAGAATAGGTTCGTGCGTTTTAGTTTTGATGCGCAAAACTTGGAACATCCAACAAAAACGAACGCCAAAAGAATTAAATAGAAACAGCATTGGCAACAGCCATCAGTCTTCGGTCTTCCGAGCAACACAAAAATGGTTAGTTCGATATCGATAAACGAAGACACCGTATTTTGGACCTAAATGAGGAACTTTTTTTGAGACTTAGAGACGTCATGAAACAAATTCGTGAAGTCATGAAATGACTACGCAACGACCGTCTTACTTAGTCGCATAGTATAATTAACACGCTACTACGTTGCCGTTGCGCGGTGAGTAATATAATGTTAAGGAGGTATCATCTAAAAAAAATTGACGCTACAACAGACCCAATTGTAACATCGTTCCGGACGGTACGCAAGTAGCATTCAACTTTGCACTGACCCTGTACCATATCGGTGGATTCTGCGCGATTCATTTGTGGCATTACAATCGAACTTCGATCGCAAAGCACAGAACTTAAATTTGGCGATGCCGATAACACGGGCCGTGGTTAAGAGGAGAGGTTGCCCATGTACTGGTATAAATAAATTTTGGTTTGTGTCTCAGAAATATTTAGTTCTAGAAAACCAGCATATATATGTATGTTAAACTAAATTCCCAGCGTTACAAAATACAATAAAATAGAAAAAATATCCAAAGAGAAGTTTTTAAAATTTATAGGCCCATCCCGAGATTTTTTACACCGCGTTTTTTTTTCAGAATCTACCAAAAAGGAGATGTGGCTGTTAGTTAAAAATTCGCGCTGCAAAAAATCTTGGAAGTGGGCCGAAAAAATTGAAAAAAAAAATCTTTTTAAATATTATTTCTATTTTATTGTATTGTAAAAACTACCAAAAAAAGCAAATCAATACATTGTCAATTGGGAAAACTAAAACATATTTTTAAACAGGAATTGCACTTGACTTTTTGGCCATATTTTAACATATATTAATAAGCTCTGTTCCTTCCCCTTAACAAGTTTTTTTATTTTTATAACAAAATTTGGAAGTAATCTAAAAAAAAATATGAAAATAAATTAGGGTGTTCAAGCTCAAGAGTTACTACTGAGAAAGAGCTATTAACTTGTATTTTCGATCTCTTGGAAGGTTCCGCAAGGAAATGATTTCGCGTCATGTGTCGTACAAGACCATTTAACAATTGGGATGATTTTTGAGTACGGTTCTCTCTATATATACTTTCTCTTTGACAGGGTTTGCGATTCCCGTCACCAGATGTCGAAATTGTATAATCTATTACAGCGCACCATAAAAGTGGCATGGAATATGTAAACATAATTATTAAGAGCATGAGAATGTTCTTGCTACCACCTTCATCACAATTCAAAAAATCGGTTGCCGAAAGGGTGCTCAGTTGTGGTTCGATGATTTTTTTAATAAGGACATTGTGAAGTTGCAACAGAGTTAAGATGTCATTGCAAAATCAATGTATGAGTTTTTGAAATTCATAAAATAGGTATCTCAATAAGAAAGAGATGGTTTACATGAAGGAATAAATGTGCGATAGAGAAGAAAAAGCAAACTCGATACTCAGATTGAATTGTACCCAAGAGCTTTATTCCAGCCGTATAGTTAGGCATGGAAAAAAACTGGATCGGAGCCAACTGTTCCCTGCAGATTTCACTTCCGATCCAGAGCTACTTATGGTCCAAATATCGATCGATATATAGATATATCGTCACAATTGCATCTATTGATTTTTTGGATAGATATACAACTATATAGTTATACATAGAAATGTGTGTGTGCATTGTGCCTAGCACGCGAGGGAAAAATTACGGCAATTACCTCTTTAAGTCCTCCTTTTATTTTTTTTTCAGCCGCCAAGAACATAACATAAAATGGCACAAACACCTTTTTTTTAGAAAAAAAAAATGAATAAAAGGTTGAAACTAACTTTTTCTGAATTTAATTTTTTTTTTCACTTGAAAAAAATGTTTTATTCTTTAAAAAAAAAAAAAAATGCAACCTATGTTGACCGCTGCCGGTTATCAAATGATGTGTAACAATTAAACCAGAATTATTCTGTAATAAAGGTAGGTACTTTGATATGATTTGTGTGTGTGTATAAAGAGATGGTAAAGCAGTTAACGAAAGATAAAATAATTTATTAAACGGCGTTAAATGACAGAACCATTGTAACCTAATAAATCGAAATATTATAATTGATAGTCCAGTGAATTTTTAATATTTGACTCAATTTACGTTATAACAAAATGCGAAAATGAAAACAAAAAAGACAACTTAAAATTGTCAAAAATCTTAAAACAAATATACATTGATATTTCCATGTTTCCAATGGTTTCTTTGCAGTATTTTTTTTTTAGAAAACGTACTTTTTAGTTTCAGGATTTATAGTATTTTACTTTTACCACTATAATAATTATTATGATAAGTTATGAAAGATTAATAAAGTTCAAATATTTGAATATAACGCGCTGAAGTGAATAATAAGCTTTTATTTTAAAAAACATGTGAGATCATCGCAATTTATACAGGATATATGGTAGTTGCGCATCTATAATCTAATACAATCTATGGTATGACTAATAACATTCCGCTGAACAAAAATTTACGCTACACGACAATCTGCGTTACCGACAGCCGAGTTTCCAGTCTCAGTGAACACACTCCGAGATTGTCTTCGCGTTGCTACGTAACCATAGACAGCACAAAAAAAGGTTTTTTTTTTATATATTCTGTTTATCAACAACACAACGGTTGGACGAGTTTTTCACGTTTCATAAAATTGAAATTTACAAAACAAAATGGATTGGAAGCAAATTTTGTCACAATCGCCAGACGATTGGACAGACATAAGAAAAGACGAAATCTACGAACAATTAATTACACTGAAAAAGGACAAAATGGATAAGAAAAATCTGAAAAAATTCTTCGAAATAGCACAACATATTCTTAAATACAAAGGCGAAATGGTACGCAAGTCGACAAAAACGGAAGACTTTTGAGTCGTATACAGTTATAATATCTGCATCAATTTTTAGGTCACTTCACTGCTTACCGATTTAGAGCAACTTTCGTCGAAAGATCGTTTGGGCACGGAAAATATTGCTCTCACCGAAGAACTAGCCGAACTCAGAAGCATTGTTCAGCAAGCCGATCTCGACAAAGCCAAATACAAAAGTCGAATCAAAGAGGTAAATTACGTTCAATAGAAAAACCCCAAACACTCATAATATGCATTTACAGTTGACAGAGGAAAATGTATTTTTGCAACGCAAACACAACGAAGCAAGTAATTTCGGTAGTGGCGAAGACTCACCAGACGTTCTGTCCGAAATCGATCGTCAAGAAGAATTGCTGTCCAATATCAATGCCAAGAACAAACACATCAAAAGATTGTTGCGTGACATCGAAGCACTAGAACAACAAACAGTCGCACAATCCCAGCAAATCACCGAACTACGAACGAATTTGCATGAGGCCACCACCAGTCTAACGCTGGCCACAAACCATCTGGGCGAATTAAAGCAACAACTCGTCGACCAATCGCATACAGTGCATAGTGCAAATGTCAAAAATACGGAGCTCCAACAACAATTGACGACACTAAATGCAGCCAATTATGATCGCGAAATGGAGATACAAAAATTCGGACGTGACATCGAACAACGTGCTCTGGCCTGGAAGCAAATTGTCGAAGAAAAAGAGGAACGACTTGAATCGTTGCGTTTGAAGTATGACGATGTACTGGACAAAGTACCCGGCTATGATATCGATGCGGAACGAACTCAGCTGAGCCAAATGGCCGAAGCAATTCACGAACGGGACACCGTTATCAACGATCTCGAAGCAAAACTTGTCGATTTGTCTCGCGAACTTATGCAATCCACCGACATGATGAACAAACTGGCACGTGAACGAGAAATCGTTTACGACAACAGTGGACAGAAAATGGCCACATCAACAACAAGCACATGTTGTCAGGCGACAAAGCAGCTACTTGAGCAATCCACAAATCGATGCAAAGAGTTGCAGGATATAGTGACCGGGGTCGAAGAGGATAATCGTCACAAGTCAAAACAAGCTATGGAGGCAATTGCAGCGTTGACCGCTTATCAGGCCGGCGAAGATGGACTGGGCGTTCAAATGAAACGAAACATTGATTTACAGAATAAAGTACAATCACGTGACAAACAAATTCGTGTATTGGTCACCGAAGTGAATGGATTGGAAGAAGTTGTGCACGAGAATTGTGTACTGCGCAAGCAATTGGGTGTGCCGGACGATGAGGTGGTTGTGTCGACTAAATCGTATGCGGCACGGCAGAGGAAATTTGAGAAAATTTCGGAAAAACTTACCGTTAGGCTGAGGGCATCGGAAGAGATGCGACTTCAGTTGAAATTGGAAAAGAACGATTTGCGACGACGCATACATGAGTTAATGGGTAACGGTAGTACGGGTGTCAATGAACCACCGGTTATTATGTCAGAAAATGAGTTGGACGATTTGGATACGGCACCGATGGCCGGTCAAGTGGTCGAAGATGCTGGTGAAAGTGACATTATTAAGTTCTGTGAAAATTGTCTAAAGCAATACAATGCGGATAGACCGTGTCCTATTTGTGTGTCGCGAAAAAGTAGTAACGTTTGTAGTGGTTGTGCAATACAATCACATTTGGCAGAAGCTCCCCGAAGCACGGGCAATCGTTTCAAGATGGAAATGGATGAATTGGAATCAAGATATGAAATTGTTGTGGAAGAAAATGAAAATTTACGAATCGGCATGCATGAGATATTGAAAAAGTTACGCGATTACGATGGTGAGTACTATTAACAGGCTTACGTTTAAACGATATTGGGTGGTATGCCAGCGACTGAAAGATCGCATTTTATTTTGCATAGGTTAGGTTAGGTCAGATTGGCTGAGCATACGCCAATCATATAATATAACAAACCAACACGAAAATGAAGGGACATCTTCACCCACGAGTCCTACTCTGTGCAAATGCTCCCTCAAAATAAAGTGTTATAATGCTCAAGATTTTCCTACGTTCAATTTTGCTTTTTACTATAAGACACTTGGTTTCTGCCGTATTGTGTTTAGGCCAGAGTTTTGTGCTCACCGTACATCCCTCAACCCGCCTCCAACATCTGTCTGAATCCCTTTGAAAGGTTTCATTCGCGATGTTGTATATGTGTCGAAGTGGTGCATTAACTTTCTGAGACAGTCTTGCTTTGAGTCTTTCTCCTTCCTTTGCTAGTCTGTCGCCTTCAATCTTACAGTGGCCTAGGACTCAGAACAACTCCACTGTATTAGCCTTTCCTAGCTAAATGACGGAGTTATAACACTAAAAATGACCTTGCCATGAATCCATCGGTGGTCAGCCCCATGGCGCTTTTCGATGCCACTTTTTTACAAGAGAGGTCCAAAGGGAAAGGTCCAGAACAGCAAAAAGTGCTTCCATTGGAGTGCTCCGCATGACGCCCGTAAACGATTAACTAGCGATTCGCCAGCTTCATGTAGATTGGCTGGGATTATGCCATCCAGTCCAGGAGATTTAAATGGTTCCAAGATTTTTATAGCCCCAACTGACCTTGGCCCTCGTCACCATATTGGCCCCTCGTCCTGTTAAAACCTGATTCTCCTCGTTGAATATTTGTTTCTTAGAGTTATTAGGGAAGTGTGTTTGTAGCAACAGAGAAAGAATTTCCTCTTCTTCTTCTGTCCAACTGCCATTAGATTTCTGATTTTGAGATGAAATCTCCTTTGATTTCGATAGAATACGTCTGGGCCTTGCTGTTTCCCTGGTATCTTCAATACCGTCACAGAAGGATTACCAGGATCGCCTGGCAGCTTTTCTCTGCTCCTTCTTGAAGACCAGTCCGTTTCCAGACTGCGAAAGTTTTTCTTGCCGTCTCTATGCTCCGTCAACTCATAGCTCCATCATGGTGTTTGTTGAGTCTTTTTGGGTCTTAAATTCGGCATGCCTTAAAGTAGGCATTGTTTACCCAGTCCGTTAGATTACATACTTTGCTCTATAGAAGATTCGACAGTTAATCCGATAGAGGCGTTTGGCGATTTTTGCACATTATGGATCTGAACTTATCCCATTCCGTACGTTTTGGATTTCTAAACGATTTGCGTGAATCAGAGTGTCTAAAATTAAGATTAAAATCAATATATCCAAGGCTTTGTTAGATACTTTCCAGCTTCTAATTTCAGCTCCGTCCTATAGCACTCACCATTTACCGTTATAAAAGTAGGTTCTGAGCCTTTATTGGCTATTAGCAGTCTCGAGGATTGAATAAACGATTGAAGTAACTAACCTCTTACGCTCGTTTTCCCGTATTTGATAGTGTGCATTAGTGTCCGCACCAATGCGGAGCGCTGCCTTGCTCCGACTTGCTTCGTTCACTAAACGGAAAACTTCCATTGATGGTATCTCCTCATTAATGCCGAACTAACAGACGTAATGCAATAAACTCAGAGTGAACCCATTGTGTGTTTACATGATGTGTACATTTAGAGTCTAATCAGAGCACGCTAATTCTACACAATTCACATTGTGTGGTCACATTTTGTTACTGGGGTGTCCATGTATACAAATGCAATGAGGATGCTTTTGCGATTGCGGTTATTTCAACTGTCTTTTCCAATCACTGTCACATCTTTCGTCCTGAAATTAGGTTCCAAAATGGTATTCAGATTGTTTTTTTGCCACATGCAGAGTGAAAAAATTAGAGTTCCGTATTCCAAGCTCATCGATTCGCCCATGGTTCTTAGTTCCAACGATATCAGTAGTGCGGCAGATGCAGCGCTACTGTGCTGTAGTTTGGCTTGTCTGATCCTAAATGTCGCCATCACAACACCTTAGCCTTAGGCGCTGCAATTAAGCATTTCAGCTTTCGCAACGACGATGAGATCAGGTTTTTCCACAGACTTTCCAGAGAAAGCGTCGAAACTACTGAATTTACTCAGTCAAGAGTGTGCTGGCCTGTGCATTGTAGCATCTTGAAGTGGTTAAACTACTCTGCACTTTCGAATACCGGCAACTTATAGCCGGGTTGTTTGTTGACTCTTTTTATCATGGCGCCTAGTAAGATCTCGACTTTCTTCCACCTGACATCCGTGATTCGCCCACGGTCTACCAGCGCGTCCAGCAGCATGTTTACTTTCACACCTTCACCTCTATTCGGCCAAGCCATGTTTCCGTTTCCAGCAAACGATTTATCGCCATCGAGCAATCGATGCAACTTTTCTGTGACTGTAGCCTTGTTCTCGAAAAAATGGTTGTAAAAATTGACAATTCCCAGGAACGACTGCAATTCAACTTTACTTTGTCGGATTTGGAGCGTTGTGAATTTCGTTTTTTGCCAACATATTATTCTCGCGAACGGTCAATTTCGATTCGCGTAATCGGCGTAGATCTTCAAGCAAACGTACTCTGTGTTCATGCTCGGTAGCAACGGAAATCAAAATATCGTCTAAATACGCAATCACACCAGGAATGTCCTTCAACAAAGTGTCCATCAATTTTTGAAATAAACCTGGAGCAGCGGAAACGCCAAATACAAGTCGTCGAACTTTAAATAACACCTTATGTGTATTGATTGTTAACATTTCAGCTGTTTTGTCGTTTACAAATAATTGTTGATAGGCTTGCTGCAATCAAGTTTTGTGAACAATTTTCCGCATGCTATAGTGCTCAGCTCTCCGTTTGTTGTTGGTAATGGATGCGCGCTGCGTTTGGTAACTGAATTCACCGTGCTCCGGTAGTCGCCACAGATTCGAAAAGAACCATCTTTCGTCCGAACGGCAACTATCGATGTAGCCCATTCTGAATAAGCTACCGGTTCCAATATGCCTTGTTACACCAACTTCTGCAATTCTTCCTCAACGCCAGACTTCAACGCCAACGGTACTTGGCGATGTTTTAGAAATATCGGTTTCGCCTCGGACGAACTTTCAATAGATACTTCTTCACCAGAATGAGCTACAGATTTAGTTGACTTTTATTGGTTTTCATTCGTTTACTGTTGTTGGGTTTCCACGGCATTACTTTGTTTGGCTGCTTTTCGGCCTTTTTTCTTTTTAAAACACGCACATACGATATGCCCTTTTTTCTTGCAAAAATTGCATACGGCCTCTATAAATTTGCACTTATCAGCATTACTCACTTCGGTACAACGAAAACGTGATTTTCCATCCGATCGACAATGTTGATTTGTTTGTGCGTTTAGCTTTCACGGCCTGTACATATTTTGGTTTACGTTCACGGATGTCCGTCACATTACGTTTTGCTGTTTTAGCTGCCAAAGCAATTTATCAATGCCTTCTTAAACACTAGATTCGGCTCGGCAAACAATTTTCGTTGTACTGATAAATCTGCCACACCGCAAACGATTCGATCTCGCGACATGTTTTCGAGTTCAGTAAATTTACAGTGCTCCGATAATTTTCGAAGATCAGCCACAATAGATGACATATATTCATCCGGTTTCTGTTTGCGCTGATGAAAATTGTACCGCTGTACGATCTCGTTTGGTGACGGATTGAAATGCGATGACAATTCAGTGATAACCTCTGTATAAGTGAGATCTTTCGGGGTTTATTGGTGTCTCCAATGAGCGTAATATCTAATATGTCGATTCGCCTACAACGGTGAACAAATTTTTTTTTTTTAATTCGTCATTGTCGATTCTATTAGCATCAAAATAAAATTGCTCGTTCAATGCAGCCGATTTTGTACGCGTCAATGTGACCATACACCGGTCTCTGTATTGCGACTGTCGCCGTCGCTGGCCCCGCAGGCCTCGCCATTTGCAGAACTTTTTTTATCGTCTAGTGTCGATGAAAAATTACTGTCTGTATTTGCACTCGGTTCTTCGAATTTCCGTTCTTTTCTCTCGTCGCCAACTGTTGTATCCCGTTGCAGTAAATAATAACATTCAGTCTTAATTGTTATTCATTAAATATTTATTGCAGAGCAAATACATAAAACAGAAAACTGTTGTAGCAAGTTAAAAACCGAATTGAATTGTTCTCGAATGTTCTGACGTTTTTATGACATCTGACATTGACACTTGTATGTGTGTTAAATATTCGTTTACACACCCCGTTGCCGGTTTCACACATTCAGTTCACCACACCATCGTTTGCTGTTCTAGTCGATGATGCACCAACATGTACTT
>JANTEX010062328.1:0-10008 GCA_024741295.1 Macrocera vittata
AACGAGACAGCCCATAGGATATTCATTTAGATACCCAATTGGATACCCTAATTGGATACCGAATAAGATACTGAATTGTTTACCCAATTAGATACCAAATTGTATACATAATTGAATACCCACTTGGATACCTAATTGTATAGCTATTTGGATACCCAATTGGATATCCGATTGGATACACAATTGGATAGCCAATTCGATACGCAATTAGATACCCAATTAAATACCGGTTTGAACACCTATCAGATAGCCAGTTGGATGGCCAATTGGATAGCCAATTGGCATCCCAATTGGATACATAATTGTGTACCAAATTGGATACTAAATTGGATAGCCTATTGGACACCCAGATGGAAAGAAGATTGGCGATCCAATTCGATAGGCAGTTGAATAGCTAATTGAATAGCCAATTGGTTGCCCAATTGGATAAATAATTGTATAGCCAATTGGATTGCCAATTAGATAGTCATTTTGGTACCCAATTGGATAGCCAATTGGCAAGCCAATTTGATAGCAATTAGGATACCCAATAGGATAGCAAATTGGATACCCGATTGGATAGCCTATTGGATAGCCAATTGGATACCCCATTGGATATCCGAATTGGATTTCCAGAATACCCATTTGGGAACCCAATAGGATACTCAATTGTATAGCCTACTTGTTGATAAACTTATATGCGACTACCCAATTTAACGAAATGCCATGACCAAATCATTTTATTTTGATGCCTAGTTGATATACCTATCACTACATATGCGACCAGCACAATTTTGCAAAATAATAAATAATAAATTGTGATGTCTAGTTGGTAAACCTATTGCTATATGCGACTACACATTTTGTCAAATTGCCATGAACAAATCATTTTGCCGTGGTGCCTTGTTGAATATGCGACTAAAATAATTTCATAAAATGCCATGACCAAAACACTATATTGTGATGCCTCGTTTATATATCTATCGCTACAACTTACATTTATACACAAATTTACCAAATGCCATGACCAAGGCATTTTTGTGTAATGCCTCGATGGGACAACATAGTTTTTTTTTTCGTCTAAAACCAATGTTTTTCCGCTACGTATCGTAATTTAAAAAGAAATATAGGAAAATTTGGTTGGTGCAAAAATTGTTTATTGCTCGTTGTCGCTGATTTAGTGTCTTATATTTATTTATTTATTATATTGCCTGTACCTTGGGAACATTTAGAAGTATAGCAGAGATAGCTAAGATTGACAGAAAACCGTAAGTTTGTATCGATGAGGTATTAAGTTAAAATGCCTTGGCCGAGGCAATAATTTGTATTGCCTCGACAGAGGCATTAAGTTACAATGCCTCGACCGAAGCATTATGTTGCACTTTAGCCAATTGAATTCCCAATCGGATAGCAACATTGGATACACAGTTGGATACCCAATTGGATACCCAATTGGATACCCAATTGGATAGCCAATTGGATACCCAATCGGATACCAAATTGGATACCCGATTGGACATCCGATTGGATAGCCAATTGGATACCGAATTGGACACCCAATTGGACACCCAATTGGATACCCAAATGGATACCCGATTAGATAGGCAATTGGGTACCCATTTAAATAGCCGATTGGGTACTCATTTGAATTGCCAATCTGTATAGTGAAAACTATTGCGTCCAAGTGTATGTTCTATTTTTTCGACTACTTCACACAACACATTCACAGAGCGTGTTGTGAACTTTATAGTTTCTTAAAGGTCTTTCTCTCGGCCCTCACTCTTATGTCTAGATCAGTAAGTCTCTTCAAACTCTCCAATAAAACGGAAAGAGGCTAATGGATGTATAGCCTTTTGGTTGGGAACAACATCACTTAATCTTTCTTTTCCAATTTTCCGGAATATACCTCATCAACAAGCAGCTGTCTGATTCCATCTGTTCCTGCATTTATGTAGCGTTTAAAGGAATTTATTGCCCATAGTACTTTCTTGCTGGTAACCGGAGTAGCGCTGAATATGAGTCTCTTCATATAGTTTGTCTTCAGTATATCCTGAAAAGTGTGTTTCCATCATCTGTTCCAGGGCTTTTTCTTTATATACCGTGCATGATTCGATTAATTAAGGCAGGTTTCTACGCTGCCTCCTGGAACTTACTTTTACCTTGACTTTGGGTAAGCCAGGATTTGCTCGAATGATTTTCCCTGCACGCGCTGAATCTACGGATAGGGATTTCGTTGGGACTGAGCTTCGCCTGGGCACTCTCCGATTTTCTATCGTGTACTCTTTCGCACAACTAACGAAAAATAAGGAAATATAAAAAATAGCCGAGCAAAAATCATGCGCACTGTCTCGTCGACTCGATATTAATTTAATTCTTTTCCGGAACTCTCCTCCAATTCGCTTCACTTTCCGTCGTTTCAATTTTTGCCTCTCTATCATGGAGTTGGAGATAGTTTTACATTTCTGAGCGTTCATTTCTATAGTTTAAGACGAAGCTAAGAAGGAACAGAGGAACTCGAGATATATTCGGTTGTTTTTGGATTAAAAATAGGAATGGGAAAGAGGAGGAAGACATTTTTTTTTACTTACCCGACTTGTGGCCTCGGTCAAAGTCTGTTTGGTACCTAGAATAACAATTTTAAAACTGCCTCAAATAATCATCAATCCAGTCTGATCGTTACGTTATTACACGTTTAGAAATACATTAACGTCTGTTGCTAGCCAGCCCGAGGCCTTACAAACTTTATTTCGGTTTTAGAAACATTATATAATTTAGGTAGTATGACCAATAAGAAGAAATATTTACAAGAACTATTGTAGAATTGTAGCTGTAGTGGTTTCAATGTATAATAAATTGAAAAATGATTTGACTCTTAATGGATTTTTTTCTTCTCAGATCAATCCCGAACGAGTTATAGTTAGATTTTAGTCAATTTTGTTTGTAATGGCAGCCCTAGTTTGTATGATACTCCACTAACCAAATGTGACCATATGCACACAATACGAATTGTGTATAATCAGCGTTTACTCCGTAACGTGTAACCACACAATGTGTGTATTTGGAGTACACTCATAGCATCATCCGTGTTAGTTAGGTAGACGCCATAAGGATGGAAGCTAACGCAAAAATGTGGACAACAATATTATAAGGAAATTTTCTGTAGAGTCATCTAAAAAAAATTTGGCATTTTGTATGGCAGCTCTATAAAGCATGAGAGATAGAGCCTTACATAATAATTAGAGTGCTTTAGACATTTTAGTCATCCCAGAATAACCTGTAACGAGTTTCCTTATACATGAGTACCTTTCTCGACTGTGGGCGCCGGTCTAGAGTTCGAATTTATTAGAGTGGATAAACAAAATAATATTTTCTGGACCACTCTAATATAAACATTTATAAAAGCTATGCAACATTGATTAAATCTTACAATATTATATAAGATAGCAGCAAATATTACGTAAACAGAAGATGGCAGAATTTATCTCTATATCTGCTTAAAGAAAGATTTTATTTGGATTCGGAACTTGGATTTGGCTGCAGTTCATTATAAATAATAAAGCGAGACTATGTATTGTGTACATTTTTTTTATAAAACTGTATACAGCAATGCCAAAAAAAAATAAATAAACGCAAACGTACACATAATATAAAAGCAAAGCAATATACCATGGTGCTGTCTGTAGCTATATTTAAAATATTGGTGGATGTACTTACAATAAGCTTTTAAATGAATATTTGTGTCTCGACTGTGAATAGTGAATGACTGTGTACACAGTGGGTGGTTGCGGTTGGTTTTAACGATACCATACACTGGATCTTTATTGTCAGTTACCTACTTACTTTACTATGTTTACCTCGGTACATATACTTAATATATACGATTCATATGCATTCTGTGAACTTTCATTCGCATTATAATCCTGCAACATCATCAAAATAATTATAACAGCTTTTATCGATTTACATCTAAGTCTAACACGGTTCGCCAAAATTCTTAATTATAATTTATTATAAACAAAATTCTCCAATATATCCTTGAGTGAAAATAAATTTTTTATACTCATATCAAAATCTGCTCATAAGCTTTATGGGCTCTTTGTGGGCTTACGAGCTTTTAGCGGTTCTAATTGGTCACACACGTTCTAAATAGAAAGAAAACGGTCAAAAACGACCATCTACCACAAATTCACAGTAAGTAGGAACTAAGAACTTTTCAAAGAACGAAAACTTGACAGGAAGCGATCATAATTTTGTTGGAAGCACTAAAAACTATGCTAAATGGCCGGCAGTGAGCGAAAAAGAAATAGGAACCATACAATGACGAGTATATTAACTCAAAAATAGCCGGAAGTGACTATGAAATGACCAAAGTGACCATAAAATGAACGTAAACGACGAAATAGGAACACAGGCGAAAGTGACCATGAAATGACCGAAAGTGACCATAAATTGACCGCATATGACCAAAACCTGACAGAGATGACCAAAAACGACGGAAAGTTTCCAGGAACTTACCGGGAGTTCCCATAAAAAGACCACCAGTGACCAGAAAATAACTATAGAAAACGAGAAGAAAACCACGCATTAAAGTCTTTAGTCATGCTTTGTGATTCTCCGTTAATTCCTCCGTTAATTGAAATTTTATTAAAATTTCATTGAAATTTTTGAAATCTTATTGAAATGTTATTAAAATCTTATTGAAATCTAATTGAAATCTTATTGAAATATCAATAAAATCTATGAGATATTTTTTTTTAGTTTTTAAATCAATTTTTAACACTCATCTACAAAACTAGATGGTGAAATTCTCACTCAACTGATAAAAAGACTGCCAAAAGAAAACCAGGAATTAACTTAAAAATAGACCAGAAAAGTGTCGACAGTAGTGACCAGAAAACCGTCAAAATTAATCATTACGACGGGAAATTATCAGAAAACGAACAAAAGTGATCAAGTAACGTATGTAAATGATCGGAAATGAACAGAAAACGACCGTGATTGTTCAGAAAAGAATGAAATAGCCACTTATCAACCACAAATTAACAAAAAACGGCCGAAATTGACCAGATAATGATTACTAAAAGCTAGCAAACAACCAAGAAAATTACATAAAGTTTACACAAAATTGTCAAAAGTGACCCGAAATAACAAAAATACTAACTACTTTCAAAGGAACTTTATCGTTTTCACGTTTTGGAGTTTAGTCACTTTCGTTGATTTTTTATCAACTCTCGACATTTTATGTTTGCCGCTTTCGGTTGTTTCCTCTTGACTTTTAATCAATTCCTGGAAACTTTCGTTGGTTTTTAGGTGAATACCGATCCCTTAAGATAAATTTGAAGTCACTATCTATAGTTGGTCTAAATTTTGTTCATTTTTGGGTTAAAATTCTGGTTGTATCATGAATATTTCTGAGCGTGTTTTCGTTACTTCAAATCATTTTGTAATCACTTTTCCTCATCTCTTGGTAATTATAAATTATTTACGGCTCTTTTTGTTACGTTTTATGACCCCAGTGGAAATAGTTATATCATGACACAATAACAAAATTGTGTATATTCATTCAGATCTCAAATTGTTTCAAAAGTAAGTGAAAACCGTTGATTCAATTAAAATACATCGAGTTGAAACATTAACTTGCGTCACCACAAAATAAGACGGATACAATCGAACATTTTCAAAAGTTGCATGTATCATTCTGTTTCATATATTATAGAATCACGTTTGTATTAAAATTATATCACATTGAACTTTTGGGTTACTTACAAAAGTGAATTGTAAATAGTAGACATTTTTCGTAATTGTTTCTGGAAAAAATTCTAAATTTTACAAAATTTATTTATTAATAGTACAAAAATGTTGAAACTGCTTTCTATACGATTTACAAAAATTTTGAATTATTCATAGTACAAATTATTTGTAATTCATGTATAATATGTACTCCGATGATGATGAGAAAAGACTCATCGAAAATATATTCAGATTGAAAGTAAAAAATAGTTGAAACAAATAAGGTTTTTTATTGTATTGGCTATACGTTATTGATATCCATATTTATGTTATTTTGATGAGATAATTTCAAAGGTCTGTCTTTACACTCCGAAATAAGTTTAGATATTACATTCCCCAATGCAAAAGCTCTTAGAGATCGACTCTCGGAACGTGCTCATCGATTCTTACATTGTTTCAATAGTTGATATTATGTTTGCACGTATAAGTAATGCGTGAACTTCAGTCTTAAAAACCGTGATAATAGGAAATGGAACAACCCTTATTATTGTTTGAGCGCAATATTTCTGCTCCTGCTCCTGCGTGGTCCTCCTGAAGTGATCTATTAGTATATCGCATTGAGCCGCTAGATGGTGGGTAAACTGCCACTATCACTATACCAGTGTTCTCTAGTAGCAAATAAAGAAGAATGACAAATTCAAAAGTCTATTTTGTGTTCATTTTGTCGATATTCATGCCAGTATTAATCCATTCATGTCTGTAGGCAGACTGTCTACTGCCTGCTTACTCTTGAATGAATAAATGAAATGGCCTTCGACGTTGAAAGAAGGTCTCAGTACCTCTTTCAGGTGATTTTTTTATGAAAATTCTTCAATCAAGTTTATTCCGAGATATTTTTATTGAAACTCTGTTCCATGCTGCTATATAAAGACATTGTCTTCAGTCCGGGTATTGTTCTCTTTCATACCATAATACCATTCTGAAACGGTTTACTTTGTGTTGATCTTACTTCATCAGTTCGAGGAAAGTTAGACGAAATGTGTCTTCAAAAAGGCCCGATAGATGTCTCCATTTTATAATTTGCATTAGTGTGAAAGAATACAATTGATATTTGTACATAGTCATGGTGTGTAACCACTAACACATATCGATTTGACCGCACCACAGAAAATAAAAAAGTAGAGGCGAATACGGAAAACAATTGTCTTTTGCATGCTGATAGAAAATTAGAAACTTCATTCCAAAATTACATTGTCTGGATAAAGTTTTTCACGGTAATTATATTAGAATAGGAAATGTTAGTCGGGTAAAGTGCAGAGAGCATGCGGGCCCGCAAAGCCAACCGCTCTTGTGCACTTCAGCCCTTATAAAACCCCAGGTAACATTTGTTCTACGACTTTTGGCGGCTCCTTCCCTACACCTTCTAGCGGCAAAGGTTTGTATAAAAAATTTCGAAAAATCAAAAAAAAATGATAACGGAAATCGACAGAGGATAAAAAATAAAACAACTTTTGTTTATCAATATGTTTGCCTAAACTTGGCCCCTACTCTCAAAATTTGCATGAAAAACTTAGATATCAGACGATTATATGCCCTGTTATCCCTCTCTTGTTCATGCTGAAATATGTCCGTCAAAAAAGAAAAGAAAAGCGAGGTCCCAGGCGCGTCAGGTCCTGGAAAAAAACAAAAAAAGGGGTTCCAGCTCCTGAAATAAAGAAAATTTAACAAAATTTTGAGGTATCACACGATTTTATGCCATGCCATCCCTTTCGCGTTCAGAATTTATCAAAAATTTGAAAATTGTCATACAAACTTTGAGAGCCCCTGAAAGACAAGGGGCCAAAAATTTGGTAAAGCGAAAGTTGTTTCAATTTGTATTATCTTTCGATTTTCTGTGTTAAACTTTTTTCGATTTTTCAAAAAGTTTTATACATGGGGGCGTAGGGGAAGGGCCACCAAAAGTCGTAGAAGAAATGTTGCTCGGGGTTCACCCCCTATCGATTGAAAGGGTGGGAAAGGTTTTCTTTGGCGCCCACTCTTTTTTAAATTCGCTAAAGTGTCAAGCAAGAATATCAAATAAATCATTTTGAAGCCACCAACTGCGAAGATTTCTTTCAAATAATAAATTCGGATATATTTCTATTTCGCTTTGAACTGCTGGTCAATTTGTTCTAACCAGAAAACGTAACACAAGCTTGCCTTCATCACATTTAAAGTTGCTCTGAAAATTATATAAAATCGCAAACACACCAAAGAACAAAGATGGTCCCGGTATGAGAACTGTGAGAATATTAAAAATGATGTGAGATGTAAGAATACGTGTGAGAATTTATAAAAATTATAGTTTTTTTTCTATTATGAGAGAAAATCACTATGTGAGAAAACGTGATATTTAAAAAAAAAAGTTTTTGTTTTTGTTTTCTAAATTAAATTTCATACTTACATTTTGGCAGAACTATATTTGCCATAAAGCGTTATACAAAAAAAGCTTTGTTTAAGCTTTGCAGTTGTCACTAAAAACAACACATCGAGCAACAAATTTATTTTATTTCATTTCTTACCAGTTTTTTTACTTTTTCAATATTAAATAATATTTCTAAGCAAAATTTCAGTTTCGTATGTAAGAAAATGTTAGTTTTGTATGTGAGAAACACTGAGTAAATGTCAGGTTCGTATGTAAAAAATTCAGTTTTTATGTAAAAAATAGAGGGAAAATTTTCATTTTTGTAGTAGAAACGGTGAGAAAGTTTTAATAATTAACAAATCTACTGACCGATATGTCCGCAAATCCAATATTCCATTATAATTTTATGTAAACGGTCGTTATCAACTATAAAATAAATGCCAAACATTGAACAATACAACTCTTTAAAATTACTGATTAGAGTCACTACAATTTATTAACGTATCTCGTTATTTGATTTATTTTTTACAGTTAATAGCAACATAAACACAACCGTGCAACAATTCTTTATTTTTTTTATTGGGACTTCACTACAGATACACACATTTTATTATAATAAGTAAAACACAATTTTTTGTTCTAAATTTTGTTTAATCTTTATTTTTCAATTTTAAAAGAAAAATTATTTTTATTTGTCCTCTCGCCCAAGTACAAATAAAAAATGGAAAAATATTAAATCAATGAAACAAATTTTTTATATGCTTTGATATTTTTGTTTATTAAATATAAGTATATAAATATTTTATATATTTTTAAAATAATTATTTTACTAATTAACAATTTTAATTTTATATATATATGTTTTCTTCTCTAAATATAATCGCGGCATAAAAACAACACAATTTTTCGACGGTATTTAAATAAAAGGGCAGAGGAATTTTTATCTGTATTTAAAAAAAAACGTTCTTTTTAAATCTTGAAAGATTTATTTTTATTAACGTAAGAAATGGAAAAACAAAACAAAAGCTTTGTCACGGCAAAGTATAAACGTAATTATAAATAAATAATAATAAAGAAAAAATAAATGATAAAAATTAAATTTAACTAAATTATCTTATAAGTGAAAATAGTAGATACAAAAAAAAATTAACTGTTTTGTTCACACACATACACACATTTGAAAATATTGATTGTCTAATATAATTTTTTTTCTTCACTAAATAAACATTCTCCTGCTGGTAAATGGTTTTTTTTTTCATTACGCAATTAAAGGATGTAAACTGTAAAGTTTCACAGTGATTACAGCACCATCTTTTGGTTATATTTCAGTACTGTTTTATAATCAATTTTAGTATTTGTGTAAAAATATACATCAACAATTAATCTTATTTTTATTTATATATTATATATAATAGTATTCCATTCTAGTTCTAACAACTAACGCAAACTAGTAGCCAATAGTAAGCTCTAATTACACGCGTAACAATGTTGTTATGTGGGTAATTATTCATTTCGACTACATTTGGATAGTTTTGACAATTTACTAATCCTACGGTTTTTATCATCGGTGATGGTAAGTTCACTACAAGCCTTACTTTGCAAAACGATCCGCTGCGGATTATTCGACTATATCGTTTTTTGCTACTTTGCAATTCGACCAAAAACTGAAATTCTAGCCTTTTTTTTCAATCATTTTCCGAAATGAATGGCTTGCGTCTAGCCGAACGGCTGCTGAAATGGTTTCTTCGTAACACATTTCGGATTGTTTCATCACAAGCATTAATTTTTAGTTTATTACGCAATTCATCGCCAATTTTCTTGGGGTTTTCTCTAACTTTACGTAGAAAAGTACGATTTGTTAAAACCCTTAATATTTTCGGACGTCCAGAACGGGC
>JANTEX010062439.1:0-10008 GCA_024741295.1 Macrocera vittata
CAGGGCCAGAAAAAGCACACAAATTGTTAACTGGCATATGTTCGATGGGCTCTCGATTTCCGATCATCGTCAAATAAAGTTTCAGTTGGAATCAAGCTCTCGCGAACAATCACGTATTGGAAAGGCAACTATAGAGAGGCTGCTGGATTGTCTGAAATCCTTCTAAGGAATGGACACAGCAATGGTATAGGCCTCATAAAAAAAACGTATTGTAGCTTCACAGATAATATGTCAGAGACAACAGAACTTCTATTATAAACACTCATTTTTCTGACTACAGAGTGCAGAGCAAACATTAGGGATGTAATGACAGAACCAACTCAATCAATTACCATTGGCTCTAATAAAAACTGGGCTTCAGCCCACCTAATCATAACTCCAGCAATTGTTAAGTCGGCCATTTAATCCTTTAAGCCTTTCAAATCGATGGGTTGCGATGTTGTATTTCCTTCACTATTACACAGGGGACCAACCACACTCTCATCCGGTGAAACTGTTCAGTTCAAGCCGCACGATAAACAACGATAAAATTTGTACCTAAGGCTGCTCGACGATGATAGTAGGACCGATTATCACTTATGCTACAGTAATTGGGTTTAAAGACTTGCTTGTGTTATCGCAACGGGAGCAAACAATTCAGGCCCACCGTGGCCATCGAAATGATAATTGGTCTCTCTTCTTCGCATATTACAGTGGTAAAACAGGCAACAATAGGAGCATCTAGAATTCGATTAGGAGGAATACAAATTTCGAATAGACTGGTACAACTAATGAACTAATGATTAGCTTGATTTCAAATCAGATGACGAAAAACATTCAATTTTGAAGAATCTTTACGGATTCAGATATGGGATTCAAGAAATGATTATCGAATTCACCGGTATTTGAACCGGAGACCATTTTGTTCTACCTAGAAGGCTCCAAATCGGACGATGGGGTTGGCTCAGGTGTCTACGGTCCACAACTCCACTCACGAATCACTTGGGAAAACTCCAACTGACTTTCAAGCAGAGAGAGTTGTGTATTGCTATAAACTTGCAAATAAGAGAGCAAGGACAATATATCTGTCACAGGCCATATGGGTATTGAGAGTAGTGATAAGGCCGCTCTCTCTATTGGCCCAGAACCATTCTGTGGTATCCCAAAATGGGCTGCTAAGTTAGCGGTAAATCTGTGGGAAAGCAATAGCTGGAAACGTATTGCCGTGTTTTAATAGATTACAGGGGCCAAAACATGGCCAGTATATGTATGCCGTCTCACTCTGCTAGTGGGTCAAAAGAGGCTCTAGAGCTGAATAAAGCGGATTTAAGAATTAAAGTTGCAATCTAAACCAAAACAGTTTCAATTGAGCAGAACGAACAATGGTGTAGATATTGTAGCGAGGAAGATGAGAATCCTGTGCATATTCTTGGGGAATGCGACTGTTTGATGATGATGAGGAGAAGAATTCCTGGTGACTATATCCACCATCCTCACGAATTAGCGAAATCGTCGGTCCCCTCTCCACTTCCTACCAAAGTTTGTATGGCGATTTTTCAAATTTGAACAATACTGTGCATTGGCCAACGATAACAGACAAAGGTCCATTGTACTTTGCCCACGGGTACTCGAATCAGTCTGAATTCTGTATGAAATTCAGTAACGGACTTATTAGCATTCTGCCAACCTCTGGGCAATATTCTGTTGGTATTCCTACTAACAGTCGCATATGCCATTAACCCAAATTGAGGACATTTTATCTAATAGATCCTTTCGAAGTGACTTCCTTGGATCTGCCCTTAATTTTTTTGTCGAAAATAAAGCTGCACTGCAGCCGAAATTTTTGTCAAGTATAATACCAAGGCTACCAAGGTACTCGACTTCATCAGCTATAATAAATTGCCTACTGTCCATAATAATGGGTGGCATAGTAATGGTTTTTTTTCAAGAAAAAATCTACCCCTGTTTTTGCAGGATTTATGGACATCCCGTTCTCAATCCACCGGCTATTACAGAGTCGTAGTGCTTTTGAAACAAATTCTTCTAAAGTATTTTGACGGTTTCAAGACGTTTGATTACGAGTATGTTTGATCGCTACGATCGCTGAATTGCTTATTTCCATTCACTTTCCGTCGATTTTCAGTAACTTTCACGCTATTTTCGCGCGATTTACGATCGATTTCTGTCACTATAGGTCTGTTTGCACTCATTTCCGGACGATTTTTAGTCGACGGCCGGTAACTTTCGGTCTTTTTCGTTTCACTTTCGGTCGATTTACGATCACTTTCGGTTGATTTTCGATAATCTCAGTGCACTTTTGAAAATTCACTTCCGGTCGATTTCCATTCTCTTCGAATTCCGATGACTTCCAGCCGACTTACGGTTGATTTCCGGTCTTTTCCTGTCTATTTTCGGTAGCTTTATTTCGATAGCAATGTCTTTGTCAAAAGTTTGTCAACAAATAGGCACCCGATAAGCGGTATACCACACTGTAGGCAACCTTTCTCAATATAAATCGTATATTTGCAATCAATTACTTGAAATTTGGTTGGAGATTATCCAAATCTTAAAAGTCCTTCCAGTCTAATAGAAGCCTAATTGAAATCTCATTGAAATTCCATTAAAAATATTGAAATCTTTTTGCTTTCTCCTTAAAATCTCAACGTTTCATTGAAATCATGAAATCTCATTTAAATCTAGAAAACTTATTGAAATCTTAAACTTTCACTAAAAACTCATTGAAATCATAAAATTTCATTGCATTCTCATTGAAATTGTTTCAAAATCTCATTTCAGTCCCATTGAAGTTTTAAAATCTCTTTGAAATCTCATTAAAATCTTAAAATCTTATTCGACACCATATTGCACTTTTATTGAAATTTTGAAAACTCATTTCAGTTTCATAGAAATCCTTGAAATTTCATAGCAGTGAAGTCTCATTAAATTTTTGAAATCTCATTGAAATCATCATGAAATCTTTTTGTGATCTCATTGAAATCCCTTGAAATCTCAAAATAGTACTGAAATTTCATTGAGATCTTATTGAAATCTCATTGCGGCCACACAGTCTCATTAGAGACATGAATGAATTTGATATACACTTTGAAATCTTAAAATCACAGTGAAATCTTGAAATATTATTGCTGCTTTCTTGAAATCTTGTTGCTGCCGTCTTGAAATCTTTGAGCTTTATTTAAAAATTGAAATCTCATAACAGCCTCATTTAAATACTGAAATTTTTTATTGAAGTCCCATTGAAATCCTAAAATCTGACTGAAATCATGAAATTTCATTGCAGTCTTATTGAAATATATTTTGAAATCTCATTGCTTGTTTTTCAATTTCATTGAAATTCCATTAACATATTTTTCGAGATCGTATTGTAATCTTGAAAGCTCTTTTCAGTTTCATTGAAATCCTTAAATCTCTCTGAAATTCCATTGAAAACTTTAAAAATTTTATTGAAATCCCATTGAAGTCTGGAAATAACATTGAATTTCCATTGAAATCTTATTTAAGTCTCATAAAAATCTTGAAATTTCATTGCAGTGCAGTCTCATTGGCATTTTAAAATCTCATTTAAATCACCGTACAATATGATTCTAAACCTAAAGAAATGTCGATGAATTCTTAAATCTCATTGCAGTCTCTTCGAAATCCTAAAGTCCCACTGAAATTTTGAAATCTCACTACAATCTCGTATGATTCTTGAAATGATTATTAAATCCCATTGAAGTCTTACTAAAATCTTGAATCGTCTACTTGAAATCTTAAAATTTCATTGAAATCTGATATTTTAAGACACAGCCAAAATTGAAATCATGAAATCTCATTTTAGTTTCATTGAAATCTTAATAATTCACTGAAATTCGATTGAAAACTTTGAATTTCATTGCAGACACATTTAATTATAAAAATTTCATTAAAATTTGGATAAATGTGCGGTAATGTACGGTATTTTCATATTTTATGTACGGTTTTGCTAGTTCGAAAATCTGGCAGCACTGGATCTAGTTTATTAGAACCAGATAAACATCATGTAATTTTTCATGTTCTATTTGCATGTTGATGCATACTGAGATGCATAACTCCAACCATTGTTTCCCGTGTGTGCATATCAAATCAGCCTTAGTGTTTCGAGTATAAAAAAGCTGAGGCAGATTGGCTTGGAGTCCTTGGCAGTCAACCGACTGACACGATCTGGATTGAGAATGTATGTCACTATTGCATGCATTAGGTATAAATCCCAACAAAAGCGACACGATTTTAGCAGCGCAAGAACTATGCGTCTTGGACCTTACTCGCACTTTGTTGCAGAAGTGCTGGAAAGAGTCTGGCTCTGCAAACTTATATGGCCAGCTTGAGTTGACTGTCTATTTAAGTATGCACAAATTCACTACCCTCTCTACCGTTTTTCCAGGAAAGTGTACCTCAACTATTGTCTGTTGTCATCAGTGGTGAAGTGACATTTTTATTAGCTTGTGAAGTTTGGCTACTTTCCTTCCTACAAAACTTGGCTGCAAAACTTCCTAAACGATTTACAAGAGATTTCTTGCACGAGCCAGCAGTTAAAATTCCCCTGTGCGACCTATCATTGCTTTCCACAGTTTTCAGCTTTGCGTCTAAGGCGCACAACCTAAGCATTCTACTACCTTGTCTTAGAGTTACGACTTATAGTATTGTTAAAACTATCACCAATTTGAGACGTGGCCTGGAAATTTTGGATTTCGAAAACCCACAAGGAACAGACTCTCCCTAGATAAATCGAAACGAAAGATAATTCGGACGGAACGTGCCAGTTAGAAATTCTAGTACTATAGGGACAATTCATGCTACAATAAAGCTGTTGCAGACTTGTTGTGTTGCAAGTTTATCTGAAGTAAAGGTAGGGACGGAGTGGACATTTGTAAAAAAGTGTTATTGCGAGATGCAACATACAAGAAATAATGGATTTGCACTCCCTTCAGAAAATATGATGTAATGAAGAAATACTTGATCATTGCGTGACCTCTAAAAATGTAATGCATTCGTAACGATAACACTTTCAAAGTATGGTTACAATTATTTCACTAATTAATTGAAACTCTAACTACAAATTGCTATTTCAATTAAAAATTATTCTAGATTCAAGTTTCATAGTTCATTTGTCATGTACACGAGCACACTATACATCCATTTATGTAATTATTTATTTACATAATTGCCAAAGAATTCCAAGAATGCATTCCTTTTATGTATATGTATACCATTTCTATATGTAGTGTATAGATCTAGTCATACTATGCTATAGCCCATTATCAACACCCACCCCTCACAGAAAAGCTCTCACAATTTTAATAATTTATTATCGATAAACATTAAATTGTATTCGAATAACACACAAAAAAAATCTTTATTCGAAAAAAGGCCCCCTGTGGGTGGTAGAATGGAATTTATTTCACCCATCGCTTTACTGTTCACCCAACTGAAGTTCCCACAAAGCTCATATTGTTGTGTGTTAAACTATACACATATAACCGCAAGTTTTATGCCGGTTTTATACCGTACCTTTGTGATTACTCTATATAAAATACAATTTTATTTTATATTATACAGTGTGTGTTCGTTGAAAATATAATATTTCAGCATTTCGACCCGGCACAGGTTGCTATATTTTATATATATGTATCAATCCGAATATTAAGTACAAAGCTCTGAGCTATGTATGTCCAGTGCTTAACGCCATTCTTTGTTATTATTGTAAGGATAAGGTATGTTTTGTAGCGTTTACACATAGAACATAAATTGTAGGCTATACGATAAATATACGTAATACATTTTTAACCAAAGCATATGCGTTAAGTCTATGTCTAGGGTTTGAAATCTTATAGGTGAATACAATTTTTTCTTGTGGTCTAGGAATCTTGAGTACTGACTTACTTCAAATTTCACAAATTTTGAAAGAGAATTGGACAAAAAAAATGGTTAAGGTGTTGCCGAATACAGACGGAATTTTTTTCAAGTTTTCATAGAAAATCGATTTAAAAAAAAATAATTTTAATTCGCCTTTTTTATCATTTTTAAGATATTTTCACTTTACATTTTTTTGAAGTGCTTTGCAAAAATGGTCGTATTTTATTTTGGTTTTTACGTTAAGTTTTGATCATCAAAAAAATCCGAACCCTACTTATGTCAAATAGGAGCGGTATGAGAGCCGCAAAAAGGCGAATTATTGATAATAATATAATATCGGTTTAACCAAATGTATATCTACAAGTATTCGTATATATAGGAAAACAGAAGCCTGTTTTATAGAGGTATCATCTATCCATATTTTGTGTAACAGCCACATGAACAGGGTGTATGATATAATTATAACTTGTAATGGTGATCAACATAAGTCAAAAACAATTCCATATGTCACGTTTTGTTTAAAAATTATTAGCACAAAATATTGAATTGGACGAAGTCGAGCCGAACAATTTAAAAAAGGTAAAGTGAGGCTATGTACATGCTAAACACAAATAATTTGTAAAATTTCTCTCGGCATATTTTTTAAATGTTTTGGTCAATTTTGTGAAATTCAATACTTTGGGCTACAAAATCAAAAAAAAATTCTGACCTTTTTGGTCGCCTCAATGTGAACCACTTAAGCTATTATTCATAAAATATTGGTACACCCTGTTTATTATAAAGGTAGGCTTAGATGTCGTTGCCTGTATAAATTCTATACCTTCGTTTAATTGGCTAACGGTTTGGTGTGGGACTAACATTCCACCTAGTGGGTGGCATTTTTAGTATGGTGAAAATGTATATTAATATTTATAAGGACATACAAAGTGTTCTCGGCGTAATTGTTTGTTAAACATTAAAAGAAAAATAATAACAAAAGCAACATTTTAAAAAGCCTTGATTTTTCATTTAATTTATTTATTTCTGTAAAATTGTATTGGCTTCTGCATACATACCGAGTATTTCAATAGAAATGCCTACACCTAAAATAAGGAATTTGGTGAAAATTTGCAAAAAAGAAAAGAAAAAACAATCCATCTGAACTGTTGAACTGGCCAGAAATTGATTAGTCCAATACAGAGCGCACTTTACCTTATTACAGGCTCTAGCTATAACTGCGATACCTCTATTAGTTTTCATTGTATTTTTATAAAATTATGGTCCTTGACAAGCCAATGCATTTTAGTTTCTTACAAAATTACAAAATTTTGCAGTCACATGGAGAGTTTTCGATGTTGAACTGGTCAAAAATTGATTATTCCAATAAAATGCGCATATTACCTTATTACAGGCTTTAGCTATAAATAAGATATCTCTATTAGTTTTCAGTGAATTTTTTAAATTTATGATCCTTGAAAAGCGACATTTTCGTTTTTTACAAAATTTTTAAATTTTGCAGTCACATGGAGAGTTTTTGATCTGTCTGATTGTTGAACTGGTCAAAAATTGATAATTTCAATGCGATGCTCATTTTGCCTTATTACAGGCTTTATCTATAACTGTGATGTCTCAGTTAGTTTTCATAAATTTTTTATAAAACTATGATCCTTGAAAAACCAATGCATTGTAGTCTTTTTAAAAAAATTACAGTCACATGGAGAGTTTCGATCTATCTGATTTTGAACTGATCAACAATTGATTATAACTATGCAATGCTTATTTTACCTTATTACAGGCTATATCTTGAACTGTGATATCTCGGTTAGTTTTTATTGAATTTTTATAAAGTTATGGTCCTTGAAAAGCCAATGCATTGTAGTTTCTAACAAAAACACAAAATTTTGCTGTCACATGAGAGTTTTGATCTATCTGATCGTTGAACTGGTCAAATATTGATTATTCCAATGCAATGCGCATTTTACCTTATTATAGGCTGTATCTGTGATATCTCAGTTAGTTTTCACTAAATTTTTAAAAAATTATGGTCCTTGGAAAGCCAATGCATTGTTATTTTTTACAAAATTACAAAACTTTGCAGTCAAATGGAGAGTTTTTAATCTACATGATTGTTGAACTGGTCAAAAATTGATTATTCCAGTGCAATGCCAATTTTACATTACTACAGGCTGTATCTAGAACTGTGATATCTCAGTTAGTTTTCATTAAATTATTATAAAATGATGGTTTTTGAAAAGCCAATGCATTGTAGTTTCTTACAAAATTACAAAATTTTGTAGTCAAGTTGGGTGCTCAGGTTACAAAAAAAAAATACTGACTATAAATAAAGTGCCAACGAAAGTATTTGACCTACATGGCTTTGTCGCTAATTTTACTGTTCAAGGAAAAATAAATATTCAGCAACATTGGGTGGGATGATACCTGCGAGCATTCGGCTGACATGGCTTAACTGGCTCGGCATTCTTCAGCGACTATCATTGGTTAGGATTGCAATATGTTTCTATTAGGAAATGGTGTCTGCAATGATCCCACCAAATTTGAAACCGTTTACGATGCATCTCTACAAATCAATGGCAGAGTGGTCCTGAATTTTTGAAAGCAGATCAGTCAGCCTGGCCACCCAAAAAGGCAACGTCGGAATTTGAATCGAATTACGGTTCTTGTTTTTTGCCAAAAATTTAACGATTTTCTAAATAGAATCGGCTAGTGAGAACTACTGGGTAGTAGTAGTGTAGAGTGTACAACACTGCCAGAAAAGAACAATTGCCATCGGAATGAAATGAACTGGGCTGAGTTGATTTAGGTTCGACAATTTCAACATGACTGCGTTTCTCGTAGGAGTTACAAATTTTAATGGCGAATAAAGAAATGAAAGGTGGCAGACTTTTTGGAGCTCAATCCGAAATTGGACGAGAATATACTTTCGTCTAAGTGGGCGGCTCGATTTGACCCAGATTTGGACATTAAACGTTCATACATTCTCGATCCGGCACTCAAGTCTACGAAGCTGCTAATCCAATTTGATTATCAGAAATTTCGGCATCAAGGTATCAACACTGTGACAAACGAGATTCGCCAGAAATTTTGGATCATCCGTTTGCGATCTAGCGGTTAAGCTGTAATTGCTAATTTTCAATTGTGTGAAGAACCAACAACCAATTCTGCAATAATGGCAATCCGACGTTTTGCGGCAAGAAGTGGCTAGCCGAAAAGACTTTACTTTAATAATGGCACAAGTCTGCATCTGGGGAGTTGAAAAGAGCCATTCCAAAAATCGATGATGCTCGTAGACCTTGTAAAAAATCCCATCGAATGGCATTTCAACACAGCAGCGATGCCACATATGCGGTTGATTGGGTCGGTAAAACGAGCGTTAAAAAACGTGCTTTATGAACGGGCGCGGAAAGAAGAAGTACTTAAGACAGTATTCGCCGAATGTGAACATATCGTTAACAGTAGAACAGTTGCTTTTTGGGGCTTCGTACCCAGAAAGTTTAACACCGAGCACTTTCTCATTGGATCTTTAAGCGGTTTTTCGGCATCAGGGCTGTTTGATAAAGATTATATGATTCTACGCTAGGAATGGCGAAAGTCACAAGTTTTGGACAAAATGGACCAAATTGATACCTATACTTGCCAACTTTAACGAAACGCTCAAAATGGAATCGAGATGCTATACCGATCAAAATTGGCGACATTATTGTTATGGTTGATGATTGACGAAACTGGCATATTGGTACGGTATACTATAATATTTTTCCCGAAAGAGATTAACGAATTTGAGTGGTATCGTTGGAAAGGTTATTATTTTACTACTCATGAAAAAACAAATTTGGTCTTTAAATATTTGTATAATTGGCGCCACTTTATGTGACCCAAGTTTATTCTTTATAAATTTCCTTAAAAAAATGACTTTAAGTGCAGTTTTCTTTCGAAAATTAAGTAGCAAAATGAATTGAGATTTTAGCTTACAACGCCATTTGTTTGAGTGTGCTTGTTGATTATTTTGGTTCTAACGTAACTTTTTGAGTGTGCTTGTTGACTTTTTAGCTTATAACGTAATTTTTTTGAGTGTGCTTGTTGATTTTTTTGCTTTTAACGCAATTTTTTTTGAGTGTGCTTGTTGATTTCTTACCATTT
>JANTEX010062661.1:0-10007 GCA_024741295.1 Macrocera vittata
ATCTAATGTTATAATATGAAAGAAAATATAAATAATTAAATAAGTTACTTGATTCATGTATCCTTGGCCTTTGTTTCTAAAGAGCAGAGCACACTCGAGGTCTTGCATAGGCGTTTTTGTAACTTTTCTTTAACTTACGCGTTGTTCTAAATCAAAAAAATGCTCGCGTCAAGTTTTTACACGTCGACGTTTTCGATTTAACGCCGCGTCGAAGGCGTCGAGTGTGCTTTCTTATTAAGCGTTGTTTTTTAAATGTTCTAGTTTCCCGGAAATCCGTTTTGAATAGTAACCCGTTTCCTTGAGTATTTCTTTTGATGGAAAGACCATATTCCATATTTATAAAAAATTCCAATGAAATTTTGCGCATACATTTTTTCTCCGAAAATTCGAAGATCCCATTTTCCGGAAATTAGGTTTTCCAGTAAATTTTGTTTTTCGTAACTTCGGAAATTTTTGCTTTCAGCATATTTCGAGATTTTCGTTTTCCGGATAATTTCCGTAAATACGTTTCCCGCGAAAATACGAAACTGCAGCATGGAATCTAGGTATGGCATCGAGAAAATCCAGAAATATGTTTCATGTAAAAATTCGTTACCCGGCAAAATTCGTTGTCCAGCATTACCGATAACCACGCGTGTTAGCCGGGAAATTCCAATTCCAATGTCCGATTTCTCGATTTTTCATTTTCTAAATATATTTCGAAGATGTAGCGTCAATCAATACTGCCCCAAACAGTTTGTCACAATTTATATATTCTATCAGACATCTATTTTTTTGTACTACACTGTATTAATACTGCCGGTTTTAAATTATTTAATGTAGAACCGGTATCCGTAACTTTCTTACAAGTGCGTTCGCAACATAATTTCCATCAGAAATTTGCAGTGCAATAATCACCAATTCTTGTTAGTTGAATGACAATTTAATTTCGATATATGTATATTATATGTTTCGGTTTTATTCTTTTGTGAAATCCTTAAAAGTTCGCACACTTCCTTCAAGGGCGTGAACTGGATATCAGAAATGGTTTTAAAAACGTTTTATAAATTCGTAAATCCGACGTCTCGAACAATAAAAATAGAATATTTTTGAATATTACTTTTTTACATAAAACTCATATATTACTGTTGTAGTTCCTAAAAGGAATCATCTTTTATCTTTTGCTGGTGTGGTTTCGCAGTGAAGTGACTAGTGCCGGCCTCGCATAACTGATATGCTGCATGTGTAATAATCGATGCTAGTCTCAAGCGTGAAATGGATATCTAAAAGTATTTTAACCTGCCCCCTGGCTGCGTCCCTGATACGTATCTGTCAGCAATCGAATTTCAACTTTACCCCTTTTGTCGGTAAAAATTACAAACTTTTGAGAATAATGCTACGGCCCTATAACAAATCACGACCCAATATTCTGACGGACGGTCGGATCTGATGTCTCTCATCAACGTATCCGAGTGTTTGGTTTTTACCAATAGATTCGGCAATCCAAATGTTTTTACGATAACTTTAAAAATAATTACAAAAACAACAAACAAAATGGCTATAATATTCCGTCACACCCGGCTGAAACACCTGTTCCTACTTGTTGGCCTCCTATTTAGCCAGTGTATATCACAACGTGTCTTATGATATTTCGGCCGCAAGCAAAGTGGCGTTTACTTAAAGTTTGGCCATTATAAGTTTCGCCAGATTCCGTTTGGACTGACGGGTGCAAATGCAATATAAATAAATAAATTATATTCTGATTGGACTGCATGAATTTGTTTGTTTTGTGTATCTAAACGATGTCCTAATTTAGAGACGAGATAAACTAGAACACAATGCACGACTTACAGAGTGTTATGAGAAAGCAATTTTAAGGTACAGACTACAATTTTTTTTTTGTGTCGTTGGGTAGAACATAAATGCACTATAGAACCATCAATGGTCGAATGGGTAAAAAATTGCCGGCACCAAAAAATATAAAGCAAGTGCACTCATTTTTTGGCGTGGTTAACTAGCATCGAAAGTTTTTCCCACGATATTCTATAATTGCGCTGGCTATTCACCAATTACTCCAGGCTGACCCTAAATTTGAATGGTTGAGCGTTTTTTTTACGTTTTGGTGATAAAGCGGAAGGCCAAAAACGAGAAAAATAATGCCTGATGAAAACTTTCCTCGGTGGAATCTAAGCTGAATAATATTACTGGGCGCTCAAGCATCTGACGAAATTGATGTAATGGGAATCTTTTCCGGACGAAATGAGTAGGAGTATTGTGAGTCTGCGGCTCGATCGCAAACCCCATGCTTCCGAATTCAACTAAGTATTTGAAAAAAAATTTCGAAAATTAGTTCATTAACAAAGCTGATAATTGTTCTCTGGAAAATTTGGGAATGATGCACAGTGGTCAACAATTGGTTCTGGTACATATATATGCCAAGTATTGGTTACCCGGCGCAAAACAGTTTTCTGGTCAATTGTCGGCAAAAAAATGATTGCAATGACACCGAGTCACTTATTAATCGGCGAGGCGCTCATTACTGTGCCGTACCCGAGCTTGTTACACACCAACACATATCGCCGCAGTGGTCAGTGGTAGAAAACCTCTCCGAATTTAGCTTAGCGTGGGTGTGGCGGGAATCACCATCTACATATATCATCTCTAGTATTCATGTTCGTCGTAGGGATTAAACTAGTTGAAATTTGAGACATTTCTTAAAATATGCATGTCCTTTTAACGAGATTACTTTTTAATACGCATAAATGCTTTGAATGCACTTTGATAACCAAAATGGTATAATGTGTCATTTCGTCCAGATCTTTATTGGGATTTTTCGAATACTCGATTGGCCACTGTGTCAGGTTCACGTTTAGCCACCTAAAAGCCAGCCTGGAATTCAACCAAGCAGTTACTGAGCCAATTTCCTTTGGCACAGATTGACGAACGGCATTTGTCAATAATACCGCTGCATACAATTCGAACCACGGTTTATATTGGCGCCATCACAAAATCCCACAATGGCAACAATGCATTAATCCATCACGGAATTTTATTGAACGAAGATTCTGAAGATCTTCACGATAATTGATTCATTTGATGGAGACTTTGGATCTCATCGTACCTGCCAACTCCAAGTTGTTACAACTCTTGAAAACGTATTTTAACGATTAATATACTGGGAGCTAACCAGACGAGTGGCCAACATAATTCGCCGGCAAAGAAATCCACCTAATTCTACTTGGAATCGGAATAGATAGGTTACTAGTCACCACATTACCCCCCCCCCTCAACTCCTTCAATATTTTTGAGAAGCTGTAAATTTGTGAGCTGGACGATAAGATTGTCGTTCAGAGACTCACCTGTTGTTGATTAGCATGAGTCGTCGAAAACCATACACAACTTGAACACACCGTTGGCAAGTATGATGACGCCATAATGTGTAATAGACATCATTAAAGTTGATTTCGACTGATTGATTTGCTCCATGCATCTGATAATCTCGCATGAAGACACAATGTTCGTTCGCTTCGATGTTAACTTTAACATAAAATTGCTCTAGAGTGGCACCAATGCTATCAATTCTGCTCTACCCGAAATTTCCAATTTAGATGGCAGCTCTACAAGACACAATGACACCACAAGCGACCATCTGCATTCCGATTTCGTTGTCGCCCAAAGTGCTCTTCACTTCGTTGGCGTACACGTTCAGTACACGTTCTGACTAGGTTTACGTTTAAGTTTTAGTTTTAAGTTTTCTAACTTGTCGAGTTAAGTTTTCTAACTTGTCGACGTTTCGGTCGCGCAGCGTTAGCAGAACGTACTTGATTGTTGATGATGATGATGTTATGTGTTTGAGTACAATATAACCGAATGCAGTGTTCTGAGCATGAGCAAATAGTATCCAATTTTAGATGGATATTGTCCATTTCTGACACACAACCCCATACACGTCTGCTGCCAGGAGTAAATCGACTGCAGCAGACATGTGGTATCGCTGATCGATAGCCGTTGCTGAGACACTGATGGCACTGATCATGAGTGCAATGTTGGAATCGTGGTGGATTTACCTACATGCGTATTACCGATTTCGTTTATGGCCAATGATGGCCGATGGTTTACGTTGTTGCGACCACGGACCACGGCCATTACGCGAGTAGAGCAGTTTATTCTGATTTTTGTTGAGTAACCGGCCGCTGTGGTCAAAGAATTTGAACGCTGTTGCCCGGAAGATTGATTCTGCCAAGATTGGCCATACGATTGATTAACAATCAAATTATTCAATTTGATTGAATGAACTTGGTTCATCCGTTTAAGCTTTCTCTGTATTGTCATCTGTTGGCTGATATGTGGAGGATAATGAGTAATTTGATGGTATTTTATTGTCAGGAACCATAATCTGCCACCTACTTTAAATGAACATAGATTTGCCGGAATCGGTCGTTTCCGATACAGGAAAACCAATGCTAGTCGGGCGTTGTACGGGATTAGCCGAAATATCCATAGCATCGGCATGGTTGCGGACATATTGGAGATTTAAAAAAAAAATCTGCGCTGTGTTGTCGGTCTGGCCATTCGCTGGTACATTCAAGTGTACTCCTACCACCGATCCGGCTCGACTTGTAATTTCGTGATGTGCGGCTACTACGGCCGGATCAAAGCTTATCAACTCGGTGTTAGTATCGGCCGTTTGACTACCCATCAAAAATTCATCGGCCTCACCGATGGCTTCTTCTCTAAGCCTTTCGAGTGCCGTGTATTTATCCGCACATTTCGCGACCTCAGAAATACAGGAGCATAGCCTTTGAGGCTTTTTAGGTGGCTTTCTAAGAGTGGCTGAGGGTAAATTTAAAGTAACTACAAAGGACGACATAGGCTAGACCTAGTTGGCTACTGCAATGTTTTGGGTTATCGGACCCTCGAGAGCTCAAAACATTGCTAGGATCTGATGGATCTATGGGTACACCATTCAAACATGCGATGTCCGGAGGCCTTCTTCCTTCTCAAATGATCTTTGGGAATAAACTAGGCAATCGCCAAGTCTTTTACACGAATGTGCTACTAAAGCCAATAGCTAGGGCACGTATGCAGGTTCTGTGATCTAAATTGTTGAGCATGAGATACACGATAATTGCATCCCACTGATTCACTGGTATGCCTAACAGATTAAGCGAACACATTGCCTTAGCATAACCATTTTGGAGTATAATTATTTGATACCAGCGGCTTATTCGACTATTATTTTTGGCAAATTTACATTCACGTAGTAAAACAAACTATCTTACAAATTCCTCAAAATCACAGCCGAAATTAGTGAAAAAACGTTCGTAAGAACAACACCTTATGAACAAACTAAGAGAAGCAATGATACTAGTACAAAATTAGCGTTCCTCGATAGTAGAGTTCAAATATATTTGGTTTTAATTTTATTACATACAGCTTAATGTAAATTCAATAGTTAGTAATTACAAAAGACATTGCCTTAATAACTTTCTTAGAGATGAAAATCCAGAAATAGTATTATTGAATGAAACTAAGATAAAACCACGAAACAAAATTTATTTTAAAGGGTATGATTTTATGAGAAACGACCGTCAGTCGGATAGAAGGCGGAACAGCGATTCTGGTTAAAAGTCAAATAGAATACGCAATTAAAAATATACCTTCGGGAATCTGATCTCTTGAATGCACCATTATAACAATCCGCACGGGTAGAAGATCAATACACATTATAGCAATATACCACACATTCGGCTGTTTTAATAGATATCTCGATTCTCATGACCTTGATAGAATAATTGCAACTGTGTCTCCCCAAAGTGATGACTGGCTAATAATAGGAGGTGATTTCAATTCAAAGCACGTACTTTGGTTGAACAGTCCACTACAAGAAAACCAAAATGGTAAGACACGTTATGACTGGTATATGCAAAATGCTATCACTAAGGACATAAAGTTGATATCCTCGTTATTCCCAATAAGAATAGCTGAACTATCAGAAACTTACTTAGACATATTTTTCATAAGTTCTGATATACAAGTATTGTATGAAAGATCTTATGGAAACTATCTAATTACAAAGGATTATGATAGCGACCATCAAGCGGTTATCCTTAATATAAAAACAAGCTCTGATTTAATACTAAGAACACCAAAAACAACCCCAAATTTTTCAAATGTGGACTGGAGGATCTTTAATTCAAGGCTTGAGTCTAGGCTTGAGTTATTTCCTATTTCTAATAGTACTAACTTAAACAATAGACAAATTGATCTGCATGTAGATAATTTTAATTCAGTTGTTTATGATACAATGGAAACGTGCATTCCGAAAACCACACTAAATGGATCTACACAAGTACCCATGACGAGAGAAATATTAAATCTTATTAAATATAAAAAAAACACTTCGAAAACGTATCAGTAATGGAGGATACTCGCAGGATAACCGATTACTTAGAACAATTATTAAAGATCTTACTAAAGAAATAGCTCAAAAAATATAAAACCTCACTTGGTAAATCCCATATAGCATGGAAGTAATAGTTACCCTGGTTTACAGTTGATTTGGCGCTAAACTCCAAATTGGTAAATATTTACTTCCATCAGTAACTATAACCTTGGATCCATTTTACCGATTGGAGGTAACTATTACCACCAAGAGGTAAATATTACTAAATTGATATATTCCTTTTTTGTACTTCTGGCCTTCTAACCATCTACATCCGTACTGATGCAGTTCGTTCGTCTCTCTAACAACCGTACAAAGAGCAAACGTTGTAAGATGCTATATATTCGTTCTGCGAAGTGTATCCCAATTTTTCAATTTGTAATCCGATCACGTTGCACACATTATTCAGCATTTTATTTGAAGTCCGAAGGTAGCAGCCTCCCGAAACCTTAGAGATATAAATCGGTATAATGAATCTTAAAATCGGTAGATGGTCAACAGGGGAACAATTTGCAGCCTTTTTATTTTGTAAATGAGATGGAAAAATAAGTTCATTGAATAAAAAATCATGTACATTTGGAGCTGTGTGTTGAACATTATTTTACCTGTGCATTCAAATACTTGGTAAACACACAGAAAATTTAAAAGTTTTGTGTCAGTTTTAATACATGAAAAGCGAGATCGCATCGCGTCGTGATCGAAAGTGTTTATGGGATAATGAAGACGACCTACTATTTATAAAACTGTTTCAAAACAAACACGGAGATAACACAAACAAAGAACAGCCACGAGAGTTTATTTAATTTGAAAATCGGTTATTGTCAACCGGTGCGCTTTTTACTAGAGTCACTGAAGGCATAGGATCATCAAAAAGGCTGAGTTGTAAATTTTGCTAGAACGCAAAATCGATGATACTCTGTCTGGAATTAATTTTAATGCAGATCAACTTGAAGAAAATTTGAAAAAAAAACTGTTGACATATTGCTTTTTATACGGTCACCAAACTCCAGAGAGCATTTGTAATGTTCTCACACTAAATATTGTTAGTTTTAAATCATTATAAATGCTATGTCATGAAACTGGTATTTTAAAATCGAAAACCTTAAACACTTGGCGGAATATTCGAGCCCACGACTCGAGCGATAAATACTACAAAATACTTGAAGACATAAATATCTTTTCTAAAAATTTATGCATTACGGCAAGCCCAACAAAAAGAAAACCTTAATACTTTTCTGCACAGAGAAACCAAAGATGTCGAACAAAAAAAAAACGGAACAATAGACAAATTTTGTTAGAACTAAAACTATTCTGTTGGCCATTGCTTTAGTTCGAGTCCAGAACAGCTTATTTCGGGGATTGATAGATCCAAGATTACAGGCTTCAATTATTTCTGAAAATGTTGGTAAAATGTAGGAAGTTAAGGTACTTTCGCAACTAAAGAAGCAGCGTAGTAAGTCTTGATCTGGACCAACAATTGAAGTTATTCTGGGACACTGACGAAATTCCACAGAATTCAGGGCAAGGATTGTCTCGGAAAGAGGAATAGTGTGCGGATTTATATCACGCTACATAAAAAGAGATACAAGCGGACGTTATATTGTAAAACTTCCATTCAAAAATTTGGGTACATGGCGAAAAACCGCTATAGCAACACTATCAAATATGGAGAAAAATTTGCCGAAAACAAAAAATTGTGTGATGGCTATGTGGCATTTATGAGGGAAAACGAGAACCTTGGCCAAATGACTATCCAGAAAAGTCAGTTGACATCATGTGGTCATAAAAGAAGACTCTAGAGTAGTGTTTGATGGAAAGAAAAATACAAGCAATGGATCTTTGCTTAATTAAATACTGAAGGTTGGGCCAAAATTGCAAGACAATCTATTTTGCATTCGACTTCGGTGGTGAAGACATCGTTTGGCGGTGGCAGCTGACGCCGAAAAAATTTCTCACCAGATATTGATTGACTCAAGGCTGAAATAAAAATCCAAGAGGATGTGTCAAAATTAAGCTCGATATGCCTATTCTTGGTACCGATGAAGTAGTAAGAGCCTTGTGGGCGTACTGGAGTCCAATAAAGGATCGTTTCGGAAATCAAGTGATATACCAACAAAGCGGCAAATACTTTCCGATCTAGATATTTTAAATTATTCGACCCATTTTGGTTGGTTGGCGCCAGTAATAATCGAAAATGATGATGAAGGGCGCTCATCAATCAAATGGGATGACAAATAATGGGATGACAAAATACCACAAAAAGGGCTAATGAATAGAATCTGTACAAGTATACATTAGACCAGTTTTGAACAATTGTCTATTCTTGTCTTGTCTAATTATACACTGATTAACGGTGGTGCTTGGATGGATCCAAAGCCAACCGGCTCGATGGTATTATAGATTCGTATCAAATAAAGTTACTGCAATATGACACACAAAACTCAATGGCATCATATTTCAAGAGATGACAATCGAGTAAATTGCGCATCTAGATGCATGTCAGCAGATGAGTCAATTTGAAATCAACTGTGGTGGAATGGTCCTACGTGGTTGTTATAAAAAAAAATTCATTTAAGAACTGATATCAAGTTTCAAACGGAGCTCGAAATGAGGTGAAATCAAGTTGCAACATTCGTGACGGTGAATTATCCCGAAGACAATGCAATTCAACAATATTCTAGTCGTAAAACGGTGAGCTAGTTTTGATTCGTCTAGAGCAACAAATACACTTTCAAGAAAAATGGAGACTGGTAGAACAACAAAATTGATACAACGTACAAGCAAACTTCAAACCATTCATGGACGAAAACAGAATTACGAAAACAGACATTGCATTGTGGGAAGGCGCTAACTTTGGATTTTGGGCGGTGCGAACTCTATTAGGGATGACACTTTTAAATGGATAAGATGTCATAGATACAAATCACGAGCTAAAAAACAACCCAAGATAAGTCTATTTGTTGAGTGCTAAAGCAGTTTTACCTGATATTAGGCATTATTATATCATAACGACTTAAATAATTTCCTTAATGATGGTATAACTTGCAAGACAAAGTTTAAGTATTTTGGTTGAAAATATTATCTGGTTATTGATTTGAAAGCAATTTTTCTTGGAAGGAAAATGTTTAAGTCAAAAATTTGTAAAAAATACCAATTTCTTTACTTGTAAGTAAAGTTTCCTAATATTAATATACCATATACAATAATCTATACGTTTGCGCAAATCACACAAGACTAAGTTAAGAAAATACCATGGTAAAATTAAGTCCATAAGTTTAAAATATTACGTCCTGATGACAGCTAAAAAATACTCACTTTCGAAATGACGACATTAATAGACCGACAATTTTCCCAATATAGCACGGGAAAAATTGTTTATCTGCCTTATATTGAATAGAGGACATGCTCCAAGATCTCTACCAGCAGGTCGTCCTCTTGAAGCTTACAGATTCAAGGCAATTACTCTATGCTTGGCTTCATGAAGAGAATTTGTTTCGAATTCACCGATACGCACTGAAAAGTGTATATTGTTCGATAGTTAGATCGTTGCTGGAATATGCTGCTGTTGTCTGGAATCCAGGTT
>JANTEX010062772.1:0-10004 GCA_024741295.1 Macrocera vittata
GTAAATCAACACCTAGTCGAAACGCCACGAAAAGACTTATCTCAAAGCCAGAATGTCAGAACTGGTAATGGACCACGTGCTCAACGAAGACAAAAAGTAGACTTCCTGTTTCGGTTCCTCTGTTGTGTTTCGTGGCTGCTGGCTAATTATATGTGTGGACAGCTTTTCAAAAGATTTCCTTGGTAAAAGCTTCGTCAAGATTGAAAACGAATCGGAAGGGACCAAGATTGATCTGATATTCCCGTCGGGTACATCTCTAGAAGACCGCAAGCGCGTATTTGATTGTTCAAGATAATCTTATGCGCCAATGGACGACAGTTCGGTTTTTAAAAAGGAAGAACCGCAGAAAAACAGCCAAAACTAACTATTTCTAGACATCGAGTCTGTTAGCAAAGCAGATTTTAGGCTCTGGTTTGGTATTCGATAAACGAAGATCAAGATTTTTGAGTCAGGAAATGACGAGGTTGACGTCAACGGTAAAGCTTTTAGATGACATGTTCTTGGCCGAGATCGAGATCACGTTCATCGAAAAATAGCCAGCAGAGTAGGACGATCAAGGTGAGTCAGGTTAACTTTAAGCATTCAAAGTGCGCTTCGGGTAACCTGATGATCTTCCTAGTCGAGGTAGAAATTAACATCGCCCTAAGGAACAGACTATTTTTGATTTCTCAGTATCAACACTAACCTAAATTATGCAATAGGGACAACAGTTCTACCTTCACCTTCCCATTTACGGACAGTTTTTTTTGGCAAGGAATCGTTCATCGACCATAATAAAATCCTTTTTTAGTTTCCAAATCGAGACTGAGGCACAAAAATCCCATTAGGAATTCCAGAAGAACTGATTGGAACACGCCAAAAAACCAGCTTAGGAACTATACCAGATTGCAGTCCTCTATCGATATAAGAACTTGATATGAGAAATGGCAACTTTGGCAAGGTCTCAGAACTATTTACAATATTTGTTATTTGCACAAATACAGGCGGCCATGCAAAGATTTCCTCGAAGAATATATGAAGGTAATCCGAGAAGCAAAATACCAGTCCTGATTCGACTAATATGGCTTTATCGAGTCTACAAGAAAATCGGCCAACTGGGCAGAATTTTAGCTTAAGAACACTTAAACCCGTGTTTTCTGAAGAAAACGGAAAATACGAGGACTGAATCGTCCCTAGAGACACTAGAAACGCTAATGAGACAGGGGTAGACGCAGTCAGGAAAGTCCTTGTGCAACGTGGAAGGCTGGTAGTCAGGATTATTAACGTGTTGAAAATAGGAAAGTTACAATCAGATCTTGTCATGGATAGCATTCTGCGTGAGCTGAGGTCAGCTGGATAGAGAGCTGTGCCGTATCATCAGCCAAACCTATGGACTCAGTGCGAATCCAGCCAAGACGGAGGTGATGCTGTTTACAACAAAAACCAAAATGTCAGACTTTGAGGAACTGAAAATGAACGGAGTAACATTAAGACTATCCGAAAGTGTTAACATACTTAACTCAAAACTGTCGTGGAGACTAAATTAAGAGAACAGAACCAAGAAACCATGTGTGGCGCTTTACTCATGCAAAAGAATGTTGAGCAAAACAAGGGGTTATAACCTATAATGGTATTATGGATGTACACTGCCTTTGTGCGTTCCATTCTGACCTATGGATCATTGGTCTTGTTGAAGGCAATGGTTAAAAGATACAATTACACCAAAAGGAGTAGATTAAGAGAAGTGTCCAAGAAATTGAAATAACGAAGGCTATTAGAAAATCACCCACCAAAGCCTTAAACATTCTGACAAATCTAATTCCGGTAGACATACACACAAACTGCATGGCGGCAAGTACAGCTGTCAGACTAAGTGAGAAAGAGGAAATCTATGGACGTAACTGCATTTCACGCTCATTGCCAAGTGGAATGATCGACTCACCGACCAATTTCAGAATTCCAAATTTTATATTCGACCATGGCTTTCAAACTTCCATCGAGATCCGAATGAGAGACAGACCATCTTCATTGCAAGATTGATGTTGTTCTCTACACGGATGGACTGTGGCGATGGGCCCGGTATTTTCTCAGACTCACATACAGATTGACTACAGACTTTTAGATGGATCGAGCGTTCTTCAGGCAGAGACACTGGCTATCATGAAGGCCTGCAAGCCTTCAATGAACACGAACTTAATCTGATGCGTATAGCTATCGCATCGGACAGCCAGGTCACATTGCTAGCAATTAACTCGCCGATCGTGTCCTCGAAACTAGTGAGCCTGATGAACCGGGTGCACTGAGATAGAGGCAAGAAATTACTTTTTTTCTGGGACATCGATATACATGGGACATGCGCGAGCATGCCGTCAAAATAGATATCTCACATAACAATTCCTGCTACAGTTAAAAGAACGAGGAGAAAAGAGAGACCCTCAACCACTTCCAATGTGATCCTGTTGCACTTTTAGGGAAAAGACATAGAACATTAGGTGAGTATCAGCTAATTGGCCTAAGAGAATTCGGCCAAAATAACGCCAAGGAGATTCGTAGCTTCCTAGGCCGCACAGACTAGACTTGACAACTTCAGACAGCCATACAACCAACAACAACCATTTACTGACCAGGTTTTCGAGTTTGTGGTCATGAATATATACAAACCTACGCGGCTGCAATCTACATCTAACACTTGTCCATTAAATCATGGCTGACTTGCTGCGGCATTATGTAGTTTGAAAGGCATTACTTTACCAGGTTCTTCGAAAGCCGTCTTCTTCTATGTTACATCTAACGGGATTTGCCAAAATTCGCCACTAAGATCAACGATAGTACGTCAGTTCTTCGCGGAACAAGTTGTTCACGAACTCCGTTCTTCGTCGATTTTCTTAATTTTCTAATTTTTCGCTAATTTCTGTTAATTTTTTCAAATTTTTTGTTCAATTTTGTTAATTTTACGGACACTGGGGTGTTTAAGAAGAACTGAGCCCGCGAAGAACTCAATACTTTGCTACGTGGAATTGATTCCACATGGCGTTCATGTGTGGCAAGAAGTAGAGCAAGGTTTACTGAATTTAATCGGCGAGCATTTAAGAGACATCATCAAATGACTACACAACGACAAGGTGACGTAGTCTTACTACGACCAATTATGACTGCGTTAAGTAGACGTTACGAAGTCATTTTTCCCGTTTTCACACAAAACATGCTAGCGCTCGATTTTGTTGGTGAGCTTAGACGCCCCATAAGAGGGTTGTACCATATTCAAAATAACTATGTAACCTTACAAGGTTTAAGCCCTTAACGCAATCCGGCATTCGCACCTTAATGCCTTATAACATAGTTGGTATCAGCACTTTAACGCCTTGCATATGACATATGCCCCTTAATGCCTCTTACTTGGCATCATCACCTTAATGTCTCGTACTTAGCATTAACACCTTAATGCCGCGTGCTTGCCATCAACACCTTAATGTCTCGGTCGAGGCATCATCCCCGTTGTGCCTCGGTCAGGACATTACAACATAATGCCTCATCGACATAAACTTAAGGTATTCTGTCAAGCGTAGTTATCTCTGCTATACTTGTAAACATTCCTACGGTACAGGCTATAACAGCGACAAAGAACCATGAACAATTTTTGCACCAACCAACTTTTCCTATATATGTTTTTATCTCACGATACGTGACGGAAAAACACTGGACTTAGGCAAAAAAAAACTATGTAGCCTCCATCGAGGAATTACACAAAAATGCCTTGGTCAAGGCACACACTTTGCAATATTGTGTAAATGTGTTAGTTGCATATCATTATACCCTGTTCCTTCGAAACATAATACGCATATAGCGATATGTATATAAACGAGTCATCGCGATAAAACTCTTTAATTATGGCATTTTACCAAATTGTGTTGGTCGCATATAGGTTTTTTAACGAGGCATCGCGATAGCAATAGGTATATTGACAAACCGGTACCGGGCAAATCGGAAAGTGAAACAAACCATAGCAACAGAAGTAACGAATTGTTTGATTCGTAATAAAACAGGAAAGAGAATCCTATATCTGAAGTTGATGTTGCAAATGCAGAATCATCAAGAACTATGGCAAATCGATAACGAAATGAAAATTTATAATTGGAACCTTAATTTGCAGAACATTAATTTGCAGAAAATTTTGATTTGATCGAAAAATGTTAAAATTGGATAAAAAAGGTAGAATCAAACAAGTTTTGCACGAAACGTCATCAAATGACTACGCAACGATAAGGTGACGTAGTCTTAATTATACGACGACCAATTATGACTACGTTAAGACGTCGTTACGAAGTCATGAAAACGGAAGATGTCGCCTAATGTCAGCTGAAGACGTCTATCTGACTAAAAATTAAGACAACGTGTCGTAGTCCTTATTACACTACGACCAATTATGACTATGTTAGGCAGTCATTAAATCATTTGACGAGATCTTAAAGTCACATTTTCTCATTTAAGTTCAGAAAATGGTCTTTGTGTAGTCGAACCGACGTCAGTCAATGATCAATCTTTTTTTGTGTGGCTTTTGTGACGATTTGATAACCGAGAATTATGTTTGTCGTTAGCAGACGTAATTCAAAACTTTGTCGACCGACAAGGGACTCAAGCTCGAATCATCAGCGTCGTGACAAAGGGATTTTGGAACTTTGCATTGCATTGCATCATTAATATATTCAGTTTTTAATTATTTTCTATGTGAATTCTAAGCAAATGATAATGAATTCCCAACAGTAATTGTAAAGTTATTTAAATTTACATACCAAATTTTGTTTAAACTTAAGTAGAATAAAATAATCAAAATCTTGAATACCATAACTAAAGTTCAATTTGTTAAATTCGCAACAAAATCTTCAACAATTTCTCTAGTAACAGAAACATTTAAAATTGAATAGTGAAGCGCACCACAAAAAAAAATGACGAATTTATTCGCTGCAGCGTAATGACATTTAATATTAGTTGTACAATTCCAAGCAACACAAACATGCACAACATTCGCAATTAAACGAAAAACATTAAATCAATTGATATCACAACGTTTACTCACCATTTTAGCTTTCATTTTTTCCAGTTTACCCTCCATCTCGATTCGCACATCTTTGACACGTTCCTCGTTTTCGTTCATCATTTTCTCTCGTTCCGATTTCCATTCTTTCTCTTGTTGAGCCGACATTTCACGATGCTTTATTAGTTTTGCTTGTAAAATCGCTACCGCTTTCGACAAATCCTTCTCGTTCTGGCATAAAGCTTCGTACTTTTGCTTCGAACCGCTTGCCATAGCTTGCTGGTCACGTTCCTCTGTCAATTGTAGCACTTGCGCCTCAAGCTGTGCACTTTTCTGTTGGTTTTCACGAATTTCCACCTCAAGCCGTTTCCATTTAATCTGTAAATCTTCGGCAATTTTCTTAGACGTTTGACTGTCTTGACGTGCCGACTCGACTTCACCGGTCAAACTAGCACATTCGTCGTTCAGCCGAATCATTTTCAAATTTAACTTTGACAACTCATCTGTTAAACGTTCATTTTCGACTTTGGCCTCGCTCAAATCCGTTTCTAGTGTCGCGCGACCCTTGGCCAATGCATCACGTTCTGCATTCAGATCGCTAATTGTCGTGTCACTCTTCAACTTCAGCACACGGCAATTGTCGACATTTTCTATTGCTTGTTTGTGAACGACACTAAGACTGTCCAACTCAGCTGTTAATTGAGCATTTAGTTTGTTCACATGAATGTGATCCACTTTTAATTTGTCTAGTTCAGTGGTTACGTCTGATAGATTGTCGGACAACAATTTGGCACGACATTCAAGTTCAGATCTTTGTTCGGCAATTGATTCCAGTTCCCTTCGATATGTTTGATCTTGATTTTGTTTGACGGTCGTCAATTCGATACACATACGTTCAGATTCTTGCAATTTCAGGTGTAGATCTGATATGGTTTCAGTTTCTTGTTGCAACGTTTCCTTTTGATCGGTCAATACTCTAATTGTGTCGATTAGTTGTTCCTTTTCAATGATCAATTCACTGGATTCAGATGTCAAACGTGCATTATGCTTCTTGAGTTCAATAGATGTTTCACTGACGGTTGCCAATTCGACTTGCAAGCATTTAACGTTTTCTTTGAGTTGACGATTTTCCATTTCAATCGTTTCGATTTGATTCTGAAATTGTTGTTCCTGGCACTTCAACTGTTCAGCTTGCGCTGAGGTATGAGCTTTTATTTCTGAGATTTGCTCAATTTGCTTAAGTTTCGTCTGCTCTAAGTCGGCTTGTGCTATTCTCAATGTTTCGATTTCCTTTTGCATTGACAATTTATCGTCAGTCACTTCAACGATAACCGCCTGAAGTTTACTATTTTCGTGTGCAATAATTTCAGCTTTACCAATGGCTTCAATGTGCATTTTGTTGACTAGGCACAATTGTTTGGACATTTCCGTCAGTTCAGTGGTCTTTTGACTGATAACATGTGTCAACTCTTCACATTTTATCGTCACATCGGCTAGGTCTAGTTTTAATGCATTTTTTTGTGCATCGATGCAATTGTACTCACTTTTGACCAAATCAATTTCGGCAATCAAAGCATTTTTGTCGGTCACGAGCGATTGAGATTCGTTACGAAGTTCGACACACATACGCTGATGGTCGCAAATTGTTTGCTGAGCATTAGTAAGCTGTATGCATAGGTCCTCGTTTGTGTCGGACAATTGTTTGAGTTCGGCAGTCGAGTTTAGGATAGCCGTTTGTAGAGCGGTTTGTGCACATTGAAGTTTATCGATCAGATCGTCGTTTGCGGCTTTTGTGCAAATCTAAGTTTTAACGCATAGAGAAAGTAATTCACACATAAAGCTAATTATCTGTGTCAAAAGTATACATACCATGATCCCTTCTAAACGAGTTTTCTCTTCGGTGACAGCAATTAACTGGTCATTTAAGCGTTTTTCTCGGTCCACCTTTTCCGTAGACAAAGATTCAAATTCGTCGGTCAGTTTGCTGATGATAGTCGATAATCGAATCTTTTCTGTTGCATGTGATTCCATCGTTTGTTTTAGTTGCTCTTCAGCTTTTGTAAGTTTGGCCAATTTTTGTGCATGCGTCTTCTCTAACGACTGCAGAGATAATTTTGTTTCGGTCACATCTCGCCTGAGCAGATCATTTTCTTCTGTATGGCGATTGATTGCGGCATTAAGATGCTCAATTTCGTTTTCAAGTGAATTAACTTTCTTTTTATCCTGTTCCAGTTTCTGTAGCAGTTCGCTTCTGTTTCTTTCCTCAATGTCCTGAAATAATATCAAAAACAGAAAAATAGAAAAACGTTAATTGCTTGTTGTAAACCACGCTCTCCTTTTGCTTTACCTACCAATTTAAACTTCAATTCTAATACAGATTTCCTTTTTTCGTCCAGTTGTTGTTCGAGCCGGTCCAACGATTCGTTGCGCACGTCAATAGTAACTCGATATTTCTGTCGTTCTTCATGCCAGCGCTCTTCTTTTGCATTCGACTGTTCCGTTAACTCTGCATTTACACGATGCGCTTCCGTTATTTCGTTTTTAACGCTTTTCAATTCGGACAAAATTTCCTCGTGCACCTTTTGCTGTTCAATCAATTTGCTCCAATAGTCTTCATTGTCTCTTTGTAAATTTTGATTTTGTTTATGCGTCTCAGTTATTCGTTGTTCAAGTTCAGTCTTTTCACTTTGAACCTGTACACATTCATCACGGCTCAATTCTAATTCTTTCGAAAGATTATCGACGGTAACTTGTTTGTGGCAAAGATTCTGCTGGGTGGCAGCAAGTTCTTTGTTCAATTGGCTAATATCTTCTGTTAGTTTTGTGCGCTCCTTATCGGCTGTACTTTTTACTATAGAAAAGTTTTCCTGACCTTTAAGTAGTTGGTCTTGCAACTGTGCGCTCTGTTTGATTCGTTCTTCAATGTCAAGTGCTTGTTCTTGAAGTTGCTGCTGTTGTTCATTCAGCTGTACCAGCAATCTTGCCGCTTTTCCACTACTTTCGGACAATTCGATTTTCAAACTATTGCGTTCTGCTTCCAGCTGGCCTATTTGCAATGCGTCCACTTGATATTGTACTAGATTCTCACGTAGTACAGTTTCGGTATTCGTTAATTGTGCAATTTGCTGCTTTAACAAGTGGATTTCCTCGGTTAACTTACGAATAACAGTATCTTTGTCGCTTACGGTAATTTGCAAAGAAACTGCATTGCTTCTCAGTGTTTCGATGATAGTGTTCAATTGCTCTATCGCTAATTTGTGTTCCATTTCCAATTGTTGACATTTAGCCAATAATGCGTCTCGTTCTTGTGCAACTAAGGCATTGCTGGCAATCGATTGATCTAAATCACGACGCATTTCATTTTGTCGTTCATGCTGTTCTTCGGCTTGAACATGCAGAGTGGTAACTTGCTTCAAATATTTATATTCTAGCTTTTGTCGATCGCTCTGCAATTCTTGGTATTCGAATTGCAGTGCGCCGTATTTCTGCTCGAAATCCTTCAACACATCAATTCGTGCATTAGATTCAGTTTGTTTTTCAGACATCAGTTGGCATTCAGCGTGTAATTGATCTTTTTCACGTTGAATTAATTTGACAGCACACAGTACTTCCTGATTTTGACGATTCAATTCCGAGATCTCATCATCTTTTGACTGCACATTTTCGTTTAATTGACATAGCTCAATGGCTAATTTATCGTGTGCCTTTGTAATTTCGATGATTTTCGTGTCGCATAATTCTTTGTCGGTTGCGCACTCGGCAAGCGACACATTTAATCGATCGATTTCCGTTTGTAATGCGAGATTGCCGTTTGTAAGGAGAACATTGTTCGCATCTGATTGTGTTATGATGTCAATTTGTCGGTCAATTACGGTTTGTGTTTCGATGAGTTTTTGGTTAAGTAACTGAAGTTCAGTTTCTAATTTCGTTTTTATTGCAGTTGCATCTCGAATATTTTGATCTATAATCTTGTCTTTGATCGATAGTTTTTCATTCAAATTTTCGCACACCGCAGTCATTGTTTCCTGTAATAAATAGGATTTGGTTGGCACTTTTTATTATCTGAACACTCGTTATTGTCTCAATTGTTATTGTTACCTGTAATTGTTGCATTTCGTTTATAAGTTTTTCATTTTCGGTTTCCGTTTCACGAAGTTTTTGCTCGATTGCCGAACAATTAAGACGTAAATTTGTAATGTCTTCGGTTAGTTTATGGTTACGTTGTTGTTGTTCTCGCAATTGAACGTCAACAACTGAACGGGCCAAGTTCTCGGGGCTGCTTGAATTTGAGTGTGTGTTACCTGAGAAAATGGACAATTGTTTGTTAAAAGAACATTCAGGTGGAACAGGAAGCTATCTACTGGACTTAAGACGCACTGGGAACCATTTCCTCTCAAGGAAAGATTTACTCCGGGAGACCCTCTTGCAAAAATAGGGATCCAACATTTTGGTTGGACTCAAGATTGCTGCCTCCAATGAGCAGTTATTTCACTACTCCTTCCAAGTATGGTGATGCACTCTCTTCTGACGAGGTTAAATAAAGTACATTTGTACTCCCTGGCTTATGCCGATTTGCATTTTAAAAACGGACTGGACAACACACAATTTGTCCGTACTTTGGCCGTCAGTGCACATCTTTCAATAAATCATTTTTCCATATACCATATAGCACCTAAGCTCAAGCCGTATCAAACCGCTTGATGTGAGAATCGAACTCACGACTACAGCAGTACTAACGTCTAAATGTGTGCGCATTTAGCCCGCGAAAAGTCCGGAAATTCCGGAAACTCTGGGACGATTTTTTTTGAATGATTACCCCTTCGGATGGGTTACTATTTGACTGCTATCATGGCTGTATCCATCAGTTTACACAGGTTATTGCGAGGGGGTCACTCAAAAAAATAACGTCCCGGAGTTTCTTGGAGTTACCAGAATTTCTGCGGAGTTTCTCTGAATTTTCCGGAATTTTCCGAAATTTTCCGAAATTTCTCGA
>JANTEX010062883.1:0-10004 GCA_024741295.1 Macrocera vittata
AGAACAAAACTTGTATAATTTAGATTTTCATAACTTACGACTATATAATATTGCGGTAGCCGATATCCACTCTTAAGCTAAAAAATTAAATACAAAATTCAAATGTTATCGGAATTTGAAAAGTTGAACTCGGAATAAAACAAAATATTGTTAAAAACGACATATTCTACTTTCAGCGGTGTTATGTAAGATTAAGATTTAAAATCGAATAAAAAATGGGAAAGTTATGAATTTTTAACCTTAACCCAATAACGGTTTTTGGCCTAACCGAGTTTCGGGTACGCAATTTTTGGATACTCGGATAGGACGTCAAATAACTCATGTGTGAAAGTACGAGTGACCTTTTTTCTTCTTTTTTTCTGAGTAATAAATACTAAATAAAGTATCTCGGAAAGTTAACCCTTAGAAAATTATGTAATGGTGGTACTGAAAGGGTTAATTGTTTATTTAGTATTTTTTACTCAGAATCAAAAAATGTTGAAACACGCAAAACTTCACGACTCTATCTCAAAATTTTGTAAAGTTTCAGTTTTTGCTAATCATCTTTTTATAGTGTAAAACTAAAAAAATAAATGGAAGTTCTGTGGCACCCTAAACATTTTTATTTTCAATTTGGTCTATCTAATGGAGCTAAAAAAATACTCTGGATAGAATCGGACCTAAAAGTCTCTAGCTACGGCCCTAGTGTTGCCCTTGGCAGTATCTAATTACTTATGGGTTAATAGGATATCCAATACATTTTTATAGACATTTGAAATAGAATATGCAAACTCTGATAGGATTTTCTAATTCGATATCAAAGATCTCAAATTATTGAATAATAATCTTTGATTTAAATTTTTAAATGTATGGACGACCGTATTGCTTATTACTACATAATTGCGGGTTAAAACGGACAACTGCTATAGTATTCATGATTCTGTTCTTAACATTTATTTATTTATTTTTTTATTTTAGTAGGTTTTTGCTAAATTTACATACATATGCTTTCTCATTTAGCACATTATATATTTACGATTTTATTTTTGGTGATCCTATTTTTACAAAAACTTTTTGAAAGTAAATTCGATCTATACTTTTTATTTGTAAATAATCTGTAAGCATATAATGTATTCGAAAAAGAAAAGAAAAGAATGCCTAGTGGATACGGTGCTTCTACGAAAAATTATATATTTAGACTCATATACAAAGAGTCGGCTCTTGTACAAATCTGAAACTTGACAAAAAGAAATTATAATTTTCTAGTTTATTTAAGCTGGCTTGTTTGTTTTCCATAAAAAAAACCATTCACTAGAGTTTCAGTATTTGAATTTTTTGTATTTATTACTTTATTTATCTCTATGCTTCACGATCGTAATTCTTTGCAGGGGTTTAAAAAATCATACTTTATCTTTGAATAATGCTGGGTCCTAAAAAAAACGTATTTTATTTCTAAATAGTAATGCGCAATGCATGGAAGTAATAACTGTTGAACTGAACACATACGTCTTAAACATATATATTAATATACTTAAGTTTAAGTATATAAATATAATATACGAATACTTAATGCGAAAATACGGCCGGTTCAACGTCACCATTTTGCCATTTTGCCTGACTTATTATTAAATTATACATTTTTAAAATAAAAATAGACAAAACAACAATGTACTAAAGCACATAATATATTTATTAAAATACGTTTCCTATCTTATAAGCGACACAAATTTATTTTGGAAAAGTATAATAAGAGAAAATTTTTTTTTCCGAAATGAACGATCATAATATAATATTTGGGTTATAATTTATTGTGTCGCGTTCATAGTTTATTTTATTTCCAACAAATCTATTACAAGCAGAGAAGATTATAACGTTGCGTCTTTTCGTCGCAGTTTTTGCAATTTATCACTTCTGAATTTGCAAAATGAAAAAAAAACGTTATTTTTTCTTTCTAATAATACAAAAAGATTGTTTTTATTTTCATTTATATCTCTTATAACAAATTGAAATATAATAATTTTGGTTGTCCTTTCCTTTTTAATACTGTGATCTACAACACTACAAATTAAAACAAAAATTGCACAATTAAAAATAAATTTAAACTTAATATTATTATTTTTCTATATTTGTTTGTTGCTTGCTCATTTTTTTTTTCTTTTGCGATTTAAAAATTTTAAAGTGTGCATAAGTATAGCGGAAGTATCACAACATCTACTCTCACTAATTAAAAATTAGTTTAAAAATAATATTTACAATACATAAAAAATAAATAAAAACAAATTATAGCATAATTAAATACTAATATAATTTGGTCAAATGATTTAGTTTGGTGTATATTTATATTCTTATTTAAAAAAAAAAAAACTATACATATATATTAGAAAAATACTTTCAAATGATAACAATAAACAAAAAACCAAAACATAATTAAATTACAGCTATGAATTAAATATTATTTTAATAAAAGTGTGGCCGGTTGCGGATTTGGACTTGCACTTCGTCGGACATCTTCAACTTTTGCATTTAAAATTTGTCTGATCTCTTTGATTGGTTTCAACAGGTAAACTGGTACATCATCATCTCGTCGCTGTTTGTTTTTTTAAATAAAATGTACACACCATGTTTATATAATATTGTTATTGTCGAACATACCTGGAACAGACATTCTCCCTCAAAGTCTAGTAATTTATGTTTCCGTGCTCTAAGTAAAAGACCGACCAGTTTGTCGTTGATATGTGTGTAGATCTGAAAATCGAAATTCACTTATTAAGAATCCTTATGCAAGCACATAAATCAGTAAATTACATTAAAAAGTTCGCCGAACAAAATAAATTTTAGTGTGGGATCTTCTGGCGTTTGCGGAAATCCCTCTGACGTAACAATTTCACACAACTCTAGCATTTCTTTGAACACGTGCATATTGGCTTTTTGTCCACGGGCTTCTGTTAAACTTCCGGCTACTGGTCTGTTTAAAAATAGAATTATTTTAATTAAAAACTCTTTCTATTTGGCTCAGCATTGACTGCGGCAAGATGGGTATCTCTACATACTTTGATCAAATATTGCACTTACTTTCCATATTCTTCTTTACTGAATTTAGGCTTTGGTGATTTTCTGCCGTCGGCAGCCTGTGAGAATGGATTCAGCATCTGTGAGTCGTTATGCTGACTGACTGCATTATTAAACATGGCTACTTTTGACGACAATGGGGCATCCTGTAGGAAAATAGAATACTCGTTAGTTTTTCATGTTAAAATTAAATTAAAACTAACTCAACTCAAATGAATTTAAGAGCGAACGTTCGCAATATCTTTCTGTACTCCTATCAGTTCTGTAAGGATTGCACCACAATGTTTGAAAAATCAACTGGTATTGGATTTATCAGTTTTTTGGCCATAATTGGCGACAATTATTTTGATTGCCTACCTTCGGTTCAAAAGATATACGATAAAAAACATTTTGAAGTGGCAACTTCATGGTTTTGCAACTCAAAAATGCGATATTTTTTCAATTTTGTGTTAGGATTTGACAACTTTTCTTTATTTTTGAATAACATCTTCTTTTTGTAGGCTCATATACACTTAATGAAATTTTTTCAATTAATTAATTTTTTTACAGTAAGAAGTTACCAAGAAAAGAAGATTTATGGCAATTTCTGAAGAATTTTTTGAACTTTTTGGCTAAGAGGGGTTGTTTGCTAGTATTGGTTTATGTCTCAGGAATATTTGGTTTCAGCAGCACCTCAACTTAAAAATCATTCTCAGGTTTACAAAATAGAGTTATAGAATACACAAGAATCATCGCAGATTTTGCAAAAAAAAATACTGTTAGTGACATCTCATGCGAAAAAATTCGGAAGTTGGCAGATAAATTTCAAATTTTATTTTTGGATAATTTATTTTATTTTATTTTGTAAGCCTGTGAATGATTTTTTAAGTTTAATAGCTGGTTTGCTAAAGCTTTAAAGTACATATGAATGAATGAATGCAATCCATCTTAATAATAATTTTTGTCCTGTTTTCCCACCTCTTAATAAGATTGTTATTTACACTTTCTACCTTATAAAGGACGATCACTTTTCAGCTCTCAAATCCAAACTTGCTAGTTTTTTATTAAAAAAGCAAATGCAATAATTCAGGGTAAGTACTTACTCCAATTTTAACAAATTATTGAGCACTCTTACATTTATTTTTGAGTAGTTTTAAACTTCAAATCTTATTGAAATGCCATTGAAAATTTGAAATTTCATTGAATTCACATTAAAATCTTGATTGAGAGCTAGAAATCTCATAATCTCATTGAAATCTTCAAATTCTTTAAAATACTTAAAATCTTTTTGCTATTACATAATAATATCCTAATTAATTATTGCAATAACATTGAAGTCCTATTGAAATCTTATTACAGTCTGATAAGGTGAAATTTTATTGGTCTTAAAATCTTTTTGAGAGATTGTAATCTCATAAACTCATTGAAATCTTCAAATCTCATTCAAATCTTAAAACAATATTGAAATCCCATTGAAATCTTAATATTTGACTGAAATCCTCAATTTTCATTGCAATCTAAGTAATTGAAATAGTTTTGAAATCTATTTGCAGTCGGGTTGTAATTTGAAAATGTTATTGAAATCCCAATAAAATGTTTTACGAGATCATATTGCACTTCTATTGAAATCTTAAATCCTCATTTCAGTTTCATTAAAATAGTCAAATCTCACTGAAACTACGTCAAAAACATTGAAAATCTTATTGAAATCCCATTGAAATCTTAAAATAACATTGAAATCCTATTAAATTCTTATTGCAGTCTAGTTAAAATCGTAAAATTTCATTGCAGTAGAATCTCATTGAAATTCCTATGAAATCTGACTTCAATCCCAATGAAATGTCATTGGAGTCTTTAAATTTTATTGGAGTCCCTTCTAAACCCAACCCCCGAAATCTCACTACAGTGTCATTGGAATCTTGAAATTTTATTCAAATCCCATTGAAATCTTTTTATCCTATTGCTGTCTCCTTGAAATCTTATAGTTTCATTGGAATTTTTAAATGACATTACAGCCTCATTTAAATCTTGAAAAATCACATTGAAATATTGAAACGTTTTATGAGATTATATTGCACTCTTATTTAATTTTTTTAAAACCTCATTTCAGTTTCATTGAAATCCTCAAATCTCACTGAAATTCCAGTGAAAACTTTAAGTGTCGGCCTTGTCACAATTAATGAGTAATGGTTTCGTATTAACATTTTGCCACGACTCATTTTGGAATTGCAAAAGCCACATTGCCTCTTGACTAGCGGCCGAAAGTCCCATATATTCTGCCTCGGTTTTAGACAGAACAATAGTTGGCTGTCTCTTAGAATGCCATGTAATAGCGGCACCTTGATTGCAAAATATATAGCCAGTAGAAGATCTTCTTCTTTTAATATCACTGGCCCAGTCAGAAATCAAAAAATCCATAAACCACTATACGAATCTTTTGAAAAAAATAATTTTGCTTTCATTGTACCTTTTAAATACCGCAATATACGTTTAACGGCACACCAATACGCTTTGCCGGGATTCTGGTTGAATTTGCTAACCGTATGCACGGCATAAGTAATGTCAGGTTGTGTTCCCTGCGATGCATACAAAATGGAGCCGACCACTTCTTGATACGGCACTATTTCTATTTCAATCATTTCCTGTTCAATTTTTCGGTGACATATCCTTGGTTAATTTTTGATATAAATCCACCGGCGGCGTTGAAACAAGATTACAGTCCGGCACATTAAATTTCACCAAAATGTCACGAATATAACTTTCTTGGTCGATGTAAATTTTGCCTTTCTCAATGTTACGTGTAATGTGCAAACCCACACAATATAAAGCTTCACCAAGATCCTTCATATCAAGGTTTTGACATAAATTCAGCATGAGATCTTGTGTTGTTGTTTTGTCGTTTGAAAACATAGGTAGGTCGTCAACGTAAATGGTCACAAAAAGGATCTTATCACCGACAATTTTGCAATAAACGCCTGGATCAAGTTTCGATCTGCATAAGCCAGTTTGCTTTAAGACCGCATATTACTTCCTGTTCTATTGACGACTTGCCATCTTCAAACGACATACTTTATTGCCCGATTCTTATTCTTCTGGCTGCTTCAAAAAAACTTCTTCTTCTATATCTCCTTGGAGATACACATCTTTTACATCGATCTGATTTTTGATAAAAAGCACATCACGACTTTTTACAAGTTTATTAATTTCTTGGCGAATAAATCGAGAGCCTTTACTTTCATCACAATAACCGACAAAAATAAGAACCTCGGACTTAACGAAAACCATTTTGCTAAGATTGTATTGTTTTTTGATGCTCAATTCCAGAACTAGCGAGCAGCTTTGAAATTCGGCATTAATACATTCCCGTATTGTTATTTGTACGCAAAGTCTTAATTCTGCAATTTGTTTGATTTTTGGTCACGGCTTTAGAATTGGCAAAAACTTCCACTACTTTCGTTTTCGAATGTATCACTTAAACGAAAACCTTTCGACTAAAATCGTCATTCATCACTGAAAAATACTTAGATCCATCTAGAAACAAAGCTTTCATTTGACCACATAAATCTGAGTGTATCAACTCAAGAACATTTGATGACTGCTTTCCAATTGATTTGAACGGTAATCTGCTTTGTTTGCATTTTAAACACGATTCACAAACAGCACTCAGAACATACACAAATGAACATCACTGCCATTTTTTAACTTTGCTAAATCATGGTCATTTACATGAGCAAGTCTATTGTGCCACAAATTGGAATTGTCACCTTTTATAACTGACAAACCGAATGCACTAATGGTATTACATTTTAGTTTATACATACCATTCACTAAATCGGCTGAAGCTATAATTTTGTCTTAATTGTTAGTTATTTGGCAACCGTCATTTCAAAAATTGTACTTTGTGCTTCTTTTCACTATTTCACTGACCGATAAAAAATTCACTGGCATATCCGACACTAAGAGAACTTTTCCAAACGGAATCATTCTATTCAATTGTAACGCTTCCACAAAATTTCTTTCAAATGCGTCGATTTTTTGGATTTTCAGCCGCATTGATTCGTTTGCCATGTGCATGGATGCACCAGAATCGATAATATAATCAATCTTATACGCAATAAGTGCTGCAACAATCCATTTATTGTCTCTTTTTGATTGAAAATTATTTTTATTTATTCTTTTTGGACAATCAGGTTGCATTTGACCAAGCTTTTGTTTTTCTTGTTTTTATTCGTTTTAGAATACAATGCACTATCGCCAGAAGTACCGGTCTTGATTTTTTTACTATAGCTTCGATTTGACGGAATCAGCACCGATTACGGCTCCTATTCCCATAATTAGAGGTTCATATTTTTAGGCAATCCAGCACTCAAGAAAGCACTGATCCATTCATCGCTAACCTGAGTCTTCACCAGTTACACATTTCCATAATCCATCTAATTCTGGTAAGGTCTTCACGGCAAACGGACAGAAGGGAAGGGATGTCCGAAAAACATTATTAATGAAAAACGATTTTTGTTCGACCGCTTTTTTCCATATCATCGGATTCAGTTGTTGTTCTCACAGAAGTTGTAAAAACCTCAAAACTTCCCATAACCAAAATGTATAGGTCTCCTTCCCTACTATACACATTCTGTAGAAAATTCATAAAAATCCTTTGAGATGTTTGACCTTTATCTATCCCAGTAAAGAGTATGAAGAATATTGCCTGAAGGGACATGACTCAATGAGATATTGCACTGGAAATGTTTCTCAGGGAAGATCGCGGGACATGCGTCAGTTCGTTTTAGATACCAGTCAAAATATTTCCCAAAAGTGGCCTAGTGAGACATTCCCAGGATAATGTATGTAAATGACTTACGCGTTTCACAAGTATCTATAAATTATATCCGTATAATGCTTTCCAATGGAAAACATTTTGGAAATGTTCTGGGAAATATCTCAATCGGACATTTCCTGGGTAATTTTTTCACAGCTTTTGTCCATAACAATGTGTTAATAAAACATTTCTTGGAAAAGTCTCAAGAGGAAATTGCCTGGAAAATATCTTGATTGTAACGAATATCAAAAGTATGTATAAGTAAGGAACATTTTCTGTACTGATTCATATGGTCTCAAGCCATCGCTGCGCGAATATGGTATAACATATAGTAAAATAGGTAGCATTGTTTGTGTTTTTAAAAATCAGGTTTCATCCGAGACAAAAACGTAGACCGTTACTCGGTTTCTTGAGTGTTAAAAAGATAGGGAATGGACGCTATTACTTCTTGCCTAACAGTTTTCAATAAAATATTTCTCGCTAATAGTTCCGGTGAATGTAATAGGACATGTTTTCTAAAAGTTTTCAATGGGACATTGTTGGCCATGTCCGACATTTCGTCTCAAAGATTGTGGTAGATTCAGGGGTTTGGCAATATTTGAGAGAGATTGTCTCGTTTACATTAAAAAAAAGTTCTTCGATTGGAATACAATTTTTTTATGAACGATAAATTTTCTTGATTATTTCATTTAACGAACTGAAATTTAGTAATTCCTAGTTCCTTATAACATTTTGTCACTTTCCTCGTACGTTTCAATATAGAAAAATAAAAATCAAAAACAATTAAATAGGTAAATTAAAAATGTATTATTTTCAAAAAATTAAAATAATTAAATTCCACTGTACTGAACTGTACTGTCGAACGTATACTTAACATGAACTCACAATTTCGGCTTTAATTTCTTAATTAAAATCATTATATTTAAAATTAAAACGCTAACCCCTTACAGTTAGACCGTAGATTTGCGGTAATATGACATTTGTTGAAAAATTATGTTCTTCGTTAACCAAAAAATTAAATAATGGCCCCCTTCCTTAATTACAATTTGTATTCGTCATTACGAAATACATATCTACTTGAAAGCAAAGTGTTGAAAATTATTTACGTACGAGTACGATATAATTTTTATGGTTCAAAATGATTTCGCAATAATTTATCTTTTTTTCTAATTGTAATTTGCAAATAATAATTTTGAAAATTTTAAATATTTTTTATCAATGTTTTAGTTTTTTTTTTTTTTTAATTAAATTCTATTAATCGGCCATCTGGAACCATTTTTCTAAAACTGAACAGTCTTTTGGCATAACATTAATCCAGGATGTCATATACCAATGCCAGTGTTTTATTATTTTTTGTATTTAATATTACCATAAGGACATTTTTTCCTCAAATTTAATAACTTAGGATTTACCTGCGAAATTCAAACAACACTATTGAGAAATTATTCCTTTTCCAATTTTGCGTATAAATTTGCCGTAATCCTTACATATTCCGTGAATGAATCAATTTACTTTTTGTAGAAAATTAGAAGAAAAAAAAAGTAAAATTCACACCAATTTTATTACACAAACCACACCACGTTGATTGAAGAGTTCTAAATGACTACGCTAAATGAAAAGCCAAACACCCCCATCACACATAAAAAAAAACACAGAACATAATACACAATTAACTCATTTTCCATGATATGTGTAAAGCAAACAGTGACATTGTATTCGGTTTGTTTTGCGTAGGATATAGATAGAGACCAGTGTATAATTATATGCTTGAAATATAGAATATAGTCGTTGCCTATTCCACGGCATAAACATATTCTTCGATTTTCATTTTATTTTTATTGTTTAATAAAATTTAAAAAAAAAAAATTGAGTTATAATTGGAAACAAGTAAGTTAGTTTTGTTGTTAAATCGTTTTGGATGATACATAATTTAAGTTTTAGTTCACGGTTTAATTCTGCATTAAAGTTTTATTTACCTGCGAAACGCCGAAATATATCCCTAATCTAAGGCAGATAAAAAAATTGTGCTATATTGGGAAAATATTCGGTCTTATTACGCCGTCAACTCGAAATTGTATGTGCCCTAATATTTGCTAATTTTTGACTTGACGTTCCTTATATTACCAAACAATTTCGAATACATTTCGTAATCAGTTCTTCA
>JANTEX010062994.1:0-10003 GCA_024741295.1 Macrocera vittata
TAAATTTAAAATGCTTATATTAAAAGCGAAAATACATAAATTAAAAAGAGACCTTTAGAAACTTTCCGCTGGCAATGTTTGATCGATTCGAAAACAAAAACTTCATAGATAGTTAGTAACTGATTAGTAGTAGTTCCAATTGGGAAAAATTTGTTTCTCAAGAACTGTTCGTAAGGATGGTATATTTTAATGATCTTTAATATTGATAAAATTAGTCTGTAACTTAGCAATCCGACCGGACTAGTTTAATGCCAAGAATTAGTACTAATAAAAAGCCACATATAACAACGAAGTGGTTGAATAAGTACCTACCTCAGAGGTTATTTAAAAATAGTCATAATGTACTAATTATACTAATTTGTATTAACAAATTGTTGTTTGCATAATACCCGAAAGTTACTAATGATACTCTGCTTATTTCTTGCTCGAAATTAGTAATAATAGCTACTTGAAAAGAAAACGGCTGAATTCTAATCGCAGTGCGATAGTTTTGAGACGCATAATGAGCTTGCAAAAACTACGGATGATCACTTACACGAACAACGATCGACTTTCAGCTAATTACAATGACCGATTACTCTCACTTTTAAATTTAATTACCTCAAACGGAAAAACCTTGCGTTATACTTATATCAGCTTTGTCACTCGTCGCACGAATAGTCTCAATGGGATATTCACAAGAATATACATATCGAGACACACCGCACGAATGTTCGCAATAAGATATTCTTAAGATCACATTCTACGGAATATAGTCTAGCGACTAACCCTTGGGATTTGTTCGCAAGTATATAAGCTTAGAGGCTAGTCGCACGAATATTATTAATAAGATTTACTTGACAATATGTTATCAAGAATAGTCTAGCGATAAACCTGGCTAGTCGCTCGAATATTCGCGATGAGATAATCTCTAAAGGACTATTCTGTTGAATAAACTTGCGAGCACTTCTCAGGGATAATCGCAGTGCGAATATTCTAGTGAATAGTCGGCGTTTCGATTAATCGAAAATTGTTTGTATGATGAATATGACCTCATTAGTTTTTTGGCTAGAATTAGGATTAATAATGAGCTACTTGAAAACAAAGCGGTTGAATTAATAATTGATGGAAAATTGATTTCTGCATAATTATTACCCGAAAGTTGACAATTCTACCTCGATTAATTTTAGCTCAAAAGTAAGAATATATAGCTACTTTTAGCTTCCCCTCAGCCGATAACCCAAAAAAGAATAAGCTGAACGAACGAGCCATTAGTAGCTTCAAGGATGCGGATATTGATGACTTTGACATGGTTGTCACCGGCGAATCTGAAATGATATTGGCGTTGACGCAATAGAATGAGCTGGTTCGAATTTTAATTAACGAACCGGGACCCTCCATGAAGGCACCAACTTTTGAGAATATCATTGTTCACAGCAGTGGATTGAACATCCGTTGGCCCAATGAACTTTCTCGAAGCTTAATTTAGATTGCGATCAGCTTTCTCACTTGTGAGGCTCAAAGTTGACCGTCCAAGGAAATGGTCAAAATTTAGGTTCCTAATAACAACCAGGAACCTCAAATCGGCAACCTACTAAAGCTTCTCAAAGGACAGAATGGATTTAAAACTAAAGGTTTGATCATATGCTCGCGGAGAGACTGCTGTTGGTTCAGAACGGCGTCAGCGGTACTCTTGTTGTCAAGGCCGGATTTACGCCGAGACTGACAAGGCTTAAGCTTCGAGCCCCGATATTAAGAGGTCCCGACTTTAAGGGCTCCCCGAATGCCTAGACATGAAAGTTGGTCCCCGACATGAAACGGGAACGACATAAATGATCCCCTGACATAAAAGGTGGCCCCAGCATGAAAAACGGGCAGAAAGATCTTCCGGCATGAAAGGAGCCCTTGCCATGAAAATAATAGCATGACCCTCAGCACAAAAAGGCCCCTCGGCATGTAGATCTTAAGCTGATTTCAAGGTGCATACAAGCTAAATAATACATTTTAAGTCATGAATTCGGCTCAATCAGAGAGCTCTCAAGTAAAATGGGCATCAAAAGTGGTGCCCTTAAAAAAAACTCCAGCAGGCGGCAAAATTGCGAGGGGCCCCCAAATCATATTCAGCCTGGGGCCCCCAATGACCTAAATCCGGCCCTGCCCTTACCCTTAGCTATGACACTATGCAACGTCCAGACGTTCTTGCTACACTCGATTTCTTCACAGAACTTACGAAGTTACGTACTCTTGCGAGCATGGTGAAAACATGCCGATCCCTAACTCCACTAATCAATATGTTTGATGCTAATGTATGTTAAGTACACGATAGTGACCGCGATGCCCTGATCCACAATCTCTAGCTACGTAGAGCTGATATAGGGTGAAAGCTGGTAACCCTTCTGATTTATGTTGAACTGATCCACTCAGTGTACTGCGTAAGCGTCATAACCAATCATCAGGATCCTTCCGCGTGCCGGACTATTTCGAACGTAATTGCCTCAGAGGAACCTAATTATCGTCTGATCTGATCTACGCTGCAAAATTGCCACACGTATAGACACATAAGCACTGGGATCTTGCGCTATACAATCACATTGTATCTTATCCATGCGATAATTCAACAACCTTATTACGGCCATCTGTTGCGTATATGTAGTTCTTGTATTAGTGAAAAGTAGTGCAAGTCTGTATGATTTGACTAATCTGTCGTTTCGTTAAATTTAGGTTCACCGTTCGAATTTGGCTTCCATTAGTTTGCGAAAATCTACGCAGGTGGACTTGACAAAATTAATATAGTGTTGCCTTCCAGCGTTAAGTTTGATGGCGTTTCTCATTCTCTGTATTAAGTTTTATTATCGGCAATATCTTCTTTTTTTTTTCAAATTACGAACTTGCTGAGTACATTTACCATGATATGTGATGGCAATCATTAAGTGGTTTGCATCTCTGCAGAATATTTAAAACGACAATTGCGAATACAGGGAGAATGTTCGGAACCAGATTGGGTCCATAGTCAGTCAGGCGGCTCTAAAAGCACTGACTTCGTCGAGGGTGGCATCCACACTTGTCTGGGAATGCCTTCAATCTATGAATAAACTTGGAGCCAATAATGAGTTAACGCTTATTTGGGTACCAGGCCATGATGAAATCAAAGCAAATGAAAGAGTCGGCGAGTTGGTTAGGGAAGGATCCTCTACCGACTTTACAGGGCCTGAACCATTCTGTGGTTTAAGTAGAAGTGGGGTCTAAGAGATTGAACTGAAGGGATAATCAGAGAGATTTGTGAACAAAAGCCTGGTGTTAGGCATTCAAGAGAGATAAAACTCCTTTCTGGTGAAAGACCCATTAAATATTTGAAGCTAAAGGCCATCACAGAGATAATGACTGGGCATGGCCTATTCAGGAAATATGTATACAACATGAAGGTGGCAAACGCCTCGAATTGTCGATTCTGTGAACTAGAGGAGGAGATTGCGGAGCATTTACTATGTGAATGTAAGGCCCTGTGTTGCAGACTTATTCATCTGGGCTAGTATACTTCCTTGAACTATAGGAAATTTGGAAAATAGCGTACGCAGAATTGCCAATTTTCTACGATCGGCTCAATATACGTGGGGACAACTAAGAGGGACACTCTTACAATGGTTACAAAGAGAAAACGAAGCTGGATCTAACCAACCCCACATATTATCTGAGTTTATATCTACATGTCTATCTATCTTGGGCTCATGGTAATTGTATTTTGGCAGACTCGACTTTTTGTCGAGAGTGTTTCGAGTAGTTTTGACGCGCATATAGCCATCGTTCTATAAAACCTCCTGAATCAATTATTCGTCTTTTTGTTGCTGATTCATTAGATTATACTAAAACATCCCAAAATATGTTTGCGTTGTTTTCTTCGATAATTTGTCCATAATTGACGAACTATCTCTTTGCAGCTGTACGTGCCATTGAACATTTTCGTGGCGCTTGTCGGTGTTGTCGTATGGAACGAAAATAACGAGGCTGAACTGTCCAGTGACGGCGATAAAACGCTAAAAAGTTTCCTGGAATATCGTCGCAAGATCTTAGTTCGTCAGCATCCAAACGATAATGCTCAACTGTTGACCAAAGAACAATTTGAGGGTGGCGTAGTTGGCAAAGCACTCAAAGGACCCATATGTACGTACGAGTTTTCTGGTGGCGTATCAATGGACCATAGCAGCGTTGTTAGCGTGGTCGCAACAACAGTAGCCCATGAAATGGGACACAATTTCGGCATGGAACATGATACACCGGAATGTAAGTGTGCCGACGAACGTTGTATCATGTCGTCGTCCAGTTCATCGGTGGCACCGTTGCATTGGAGTTCGTGCAGCATTGACCAATTGAATTTAGCCTTTCACATGGGAATGAATTACTGTTTACGGTAAAACAGTTGTCACAAAAAAAAAACCGAATGCCTAATCAAAACCTCTCCTTATTCGTGTTTTACAGAAATAAACCGACAAAACTGTTCGAATCGCCACGATGCGGCAACGGATTCGTTGAACCCGGCGAACAATGCGATTGTGGTCTGCCGAATTTCTGTGAAAACACTTGCTGTGATCCGGTCACCTGTATGCTGCGAACAAATGCTTCGTGCGCAACTGGTGAATGTTGTGATCTGTCCACATGCCATCCACGAACGGCCGGCACAGTTTGTCGAGAATCGGCCGGTGAATGTGATTTGCCAGAGTACTGTACGGGTGCATCGGAATATTGTCCGTCTGACTATTTCAAACGTGACACCGAAGAGTGCAGTCATGGCAAAGCGTATTGCTATCAAGGATCATGTCGATCCAGAGACGATCAATGTCAAGTGTTATGGGGACCGTCCGGTAAATCTTCGGATCCGTGCTACGAAAAGAATATGAACGGAAGTCGGCATGGAAATTGTGGCTACAATCGTTTGGAGGTGAACTATTTGAGCTGTGCAAAAGAGGATATGTTTTGCGGTATGCTGCAGTGTCGGCATCTTAATGAAAAATTGGAATTTGGAATGGAATCGGTGGCCGTACTGTCACATTCTTATATTTCGTATGATGGGAATGTGATACCGTGCCGAACGGCTATTATCGATTTGGGATTGCAAAGTGTTGATCCGGGATTGGTGCCGGACGGCGCCAAATGTGCCGATCGGAAAATGTGCGTACATCAGAAATGTGTGTCGTTGGAGAGTTTACGGTCTAGTGGTATGGCACCGGAATGTCCGTCGAATTGTAGCAATCATGGCATATGCAACAATAAGGGATATTGTCATTGTGATGATGGATATGCACCGCCATTGTGCAGTAGTCCGGGACCGGGTGGGTCAGAGTGCAGTGGACCGGCAACTAATCCGAATGGTGAGATTGTGGCGATTTTTTTTGTTTTTTTTTGGATACATTTTGTTAAATTGGCGTTTTTTTTTCACCCTCTTCTAGAAGGTGCTGGTGTCGTTCGTATTATGTACGTGTTCTTTTTGGGAGTTGTACCGTTCATATCGTTGGTGCTATTTTTCGTGTACTATTGGCGACAAAACCGACCGTTATTTTTGCGCAAAGCTCCAAATGTGTACGTACCAAAATCACGTGTAAAACCACAGCATTCAAGCACTATGCATGACACAACGTTAAAGAAAAAATTACTGATCACTGACACAAAACTAATATCGACAACAAATCCGCTTGTATTGTCTAAGAGCAGGGAATTGGTGTTTGTGTAGTATAACCCTGTGTTTGTTTGTCAAAACTTATGTGATATTAACGATTGTGGTGGCATGGAAACATATAATTTTTAGTGTAGTTTCAATTTTACTTTATTTATTTTTTCTACAGAGTTTGCCAAATGTAGTGTTTTCGGATAACTTTTATTTATTTTTTTGAATTTTCTGAAGTATTTTTTGGTTCACTTTCTCTAATTTGTATGTTTTTATCATATTTTTTTTAGATTAAGTAGCATTTTTTGTACACACATTTATATTATTTCTTGCACACAATGTATTATTTATGATCTGCACATTCTACCTATTGAAGCTTAAGCATTCTTTTTAAATGCTTTATATATGATTCAGAAATTATCATGACATAAGCAATATTTGTGATTTATATGTGTTTAGTTTTAATTTGAAAAAAAAAAGATTTATTATAGAAAAAACATACTTTAAATCATATTTGATTGATCCTTGATTCCTTGCCCATGGAAATGTGGCAAAGTGGATATAAAACATTGCACAGTTTAAATATACAGATTTAAAGATTTTCATTGTAGATTAGGTGTATAAATGAAATCGACAAAATCCTCTTAAATTAAAAACAAATACTCAATTTTAATTTTATGTATTTTTAATGCACTTAATTACATTTAACATGTTTTCTATAGTTATGGATTCAGAAAGTAATGCATATTAATTCATAAAGTATGCTTTAGAGACATTTTTGCAGAATAAATCAGTAGCAGTAGTCCAAAGATTAGTTAAAACTATCAAGTCATTTTAAAAAAAATACGACACATGGTAATTATGAAAGAGTTCTTAAATCATTCTTTAAGTGGTTTAAAAGAACAATTTTTCGTCAATTCTTTGGATTGGCTTGAAGAATTCTTTTATAAAGAATACAAACTAATTTTCATTGAATTTTCGGCAAGTATTAATTGCATAAATCGCATTTAATTCAGTTTCTAAGGACGATCAGTGAATCTTACTGTCGTTTAAATAACAATATAAATAGGGACTTAAATCGATGTTCTATGCTTGCCGATTTTTTCATTAAATGTATATTTTACGTCTACATTGGACTTTGGACTTGGCGGCAATAACAAAGAAGCAACAACCAATTAATATTTAAAAAAAAAAAAAAAACAATTCGGTGGATTTTCTTTCGGAATCTATTGACATTTGTCTGGCAGAAGAAGATCAATCAAACGTGTTGGTTAGAGGCTTCAATTATATGAGGCGGAAGTTATATGCTATCCTACTTGAAATTTAAGCCAAAAACTTAATTAAAGCAACATTCAGATTTTATTTTAAATAAAATAATTTTCGGAGCTGATGATTTGGTCGATATTTGATTTCAAATTCAATAAACTTAAAAAATGTAAAGGTAAAGGAGTCATCATTCAAGTTCATTACAATGGTAAGTTGGAACAAAACATTTGCAAAAATGTAAAAACTTTTAAAAAAAATATGTTCAGATCCATAACCATCCAAATTTGCATGATTACTATCGCACTTTTCGCACTTTATGTGTTTTTTTCGTTGTTGTAATGTTTGTGTGTATAATTCGTCCATAAAAAAACATCCAGATACCAAAACACCAAAACTAATAGTACACAATTTACATTTTCTTCCAACAGACTCAAAGCAACGGCCATCAAAAAGAGTCCACAACGTAGTGGTGGCGGACACGCTGGAAGCGGCGGCGGCGGCGGTGGCGGTTCAACATCGCCGCCAGGCGGTCGTACAATGTCAACGCCAAGCAGTACGGACGACATGAATTCGTCCCTGTTGAAACCATCGACCAGTGGCGACCCGAACGATTCGACGCAACTGAACAACAACATGTTTGGCCATTTCAAAGGATTCACATTGAAACCATTACCGCCGGTAAATCGCACCACACCGCCCGTTGCCTTTGTTCATCCCGTATCGAAAACCATTGACACGGTACCGAACCGCTCGGCCCCGCCCGTTCCAAAAGCATCCACACTGATGCGTAAACAATCGCAAATAACACCGGTCGACACAATGGTGCAACAAATAATGTCATCGGACAAGGTGCCAAACGAAACGGCACCACCATTACCACCATTCAATCCGGGTTCAGCGCCGCGTCCCATAATTTCCAGTCCAATACTTGAAGCATCAACATGTTCAGCCAAAGAGCTAATCTCACCGCTACGACACACTGCCGATAAATTTCCCGACACCAAAGTACCACTGCGTCCAGCACCTGCCGTTCCACCGGTAACTGGTAGCGGTGGCTATGAACAACCAATACGTTCCGATTACATTTGCCCACCACCGACCAAGTCAACCGTCAAAGACAGTGCCATCAAACGAATCGCTTCGTTCCTGAAAAAAGACGAGAAAATCGTCGATCACCACACGTTGCCGAAAAAACTAAAGCCGTCCATCGATAAGGACAAATTGAAAACGATAGAAATTTCATCGCCAATACCGACGTCCGTCGAAACGTCTGATGCCGAATCCGATTCGATTCGATCGTCGATCACCCGTACGCAAAGTATGCGTGATCCATCGTCACAGCCGGCCATTAAACGGGCGGCAAACATTCAAACGTTCGGATCGATGCGTACCGCAAAACCGGCTCGACCAGGCAGTATGGTCGGTACACGTCCGAAAAGTCCACCGCCACCACGGCCACCGGCACCACCCTCAATAACAAGTTTGAAAATATGCGGTGTGCCCGGCTATCAAAATCCACCGCCACCGAAACGTGTCGCCGTCGAAAATGAATACGATGACTGTGAAGCCATCGAAACAGCGCCACTGGCCAAAATTACCGAAGACCTATCGCCGACCAATTCCGATAACATTTACTCGGTCATCGATGAATATGAACGTCCACCGCCGCCACCAATGAGCGTATTGTCGCCGACATTACCAACGGAAAACAGTGGCAGCATGGGATTGCTCGGTGAAATCGTCAATGAAATCGAAAATCGTAATTTGGATTCCATCTATTCGGTTTCAACGTTAGCGCGAAAAAAGAAAGATCACGCACAACAGCCAACGAAGACCGTTAACGATTCAAATGATTACGGTAGCGGTGACAGTGATTACATTAACATGAAATCGAATTCTAGCACAACATCAAGTGGATACTTACGACCGTCGGCCATAAATGCACCGATCGCTCGAGTAGCACCAGTGAAATCGGTTGAACCGCCCGCCAAACCCATCACCAATAACCTAAGTAGTTTTAAGCGAAAAGACGACGACATCGCAAAACAGGTGTCAGCGCCAGCTTTGAATTCGTTTCGACGATTGCCGACCACTGTGATCGCTACGCCATTGACAAATGGCATTGTCGACGATGCGATAGCTGCCAAATCAGCTAAACCGGTCAATAAATACCTCAACAATCGGCCGACGCCAATCGGTGCCGCAACCATCACCGGTAAGCCCACGACAATTACACCCGCCAACGCCGTTGCCGTCCTAAGCAATAAACCATCGTCACCGATATCCGGGAAAAAGGCGCCATTCAGTCGCACAAAAACTCCGCCTAGCCTTCAATCGTCCGCGCGATTACGGACACGAAGTCCGTCACCATCCCAATCGACAGCAAAGACATCATCAACTGTGATCGGCAAGACATCGCTGTTGACAAAATCAACGGATCCGGATCTTGTCAACTCTGTGTCGCCAACAGCCAACAAAGTTAACAAACAGCAGCCGGATGTGCTGCATAATACGATACAGCATCAGCAACTGACGACAAAACCAAAGCCGTTAACTGCAAAACCAGCGACCGACACCACAAAAACTAGTTTGGCCATCGATCAACAAAAGCCAAAGTGGCAATCGACCGGACGCGTTGGATCGGTTGACAGTAAGCCACCGTTTGGTGGCGGCACTGGAAGCGGTGGCATAGGTGGAAATAAATTGAATCGACCATTTGCCAGTGCGACGGTAACGGCCGCTAGTGGTGTCAAGAGTTCGAACATTGCATCGCTGCAAAAACGTTTCGAGACTAGTGGTGCCGCAAACAAAGATAAAGTGAATGCAACGACTGCGTACAAAAAGTGATAATTGGTCTGAACGTAAATCTTCTGGAAGTTTTCTGAATTTTTTGTTTGGCTTTTTAAGTTCTTTTTAAGAAGGCCCCGTAAAGATTGTTTTTTTTCCTCTTGTTTTCTTATAAGATTGGATATAATGAGCAATGACAATGAGTTTCTTTTTGTGAAATAGTTTGTCGCGTGATTCGAGCGCAGTTCACCATAGAAGCAAGAAATTTTCACTTTGAAAATCGAGAGCGCTTAAATAATGTATTGGTTATTAAGT
>JANTEX010063105.1:0-10001 GCA_024741295.1 Macrocera vittata
CATGAAACAGACCGAAAGTCATCGGAAATCGACTGGAGATCACAACAATTTATATAAAGGAAATAACCGAAAATCTACCGGAAGTTATCCGCAATTTAAACTGGAAGGAATTGACAGGAAATGGATCGAAAGAGATCGGAGGGGGGACGAGAACGGACAAGAAATCAACCGACCAGAAATTGTCTGGAAGTGATCGAAAGTGGAAACAGAATTTACCGAAAATAGATTGTAAGGGACCAGAAACGAAAATCAACCGGAAGTGACTTGATACCGATCAAGAGTCTCTGGAAAACAATAATATCAAATGAGGTGACTGAAAATCGACCGGAAATCGCCAGAAAGCGATAAAAAAGGACCGGACATAAAGGGGACGGGAATGGACCAGATGTTACGTAAGTTGACCGGAAGTAACCAGAAATCGACAAAAAGTGACCAGAAATCGACCACAAGTGATCGAAAAAGAGCGAAAATTAACCGGAAGCGAACGAAAAAGACTCTAAATTGTCCGGAAGTGACCGAAAATGAATAGGCATTTCCGGAAATGACCGAGAATAGACAGAAATTTACGGAAATATCCTGTAAGTGATCGGAGAAGTATTGAAATTTAACAGAAATGGACGGGCAGTGACCAGACGGACAACAAACGAGAAGGACTAGCTCCAGTAGAGGTGCGCTCAAATAGCGTTCAAGAAAGTAGTTACGCAAAGCAAACATAGATCCTTTGAAGGAATCAAGGATACTCGATACATTTCACGACTTACGAAAGTTTTAGGCAAGCGCAATCGGACACAACAATTTCCAGGGCAGATGAAACATGTAATTCGTCTGGCTTGGAATTAATTGAACACATATGCTTTCCGTCCATTTCATTGGGTCCAAAGTTCTAGGTCAAGCGAAAGCTTATACAGTAGAGTCATTTGAATCATATAAATCCCCTGGTGTTGACGGAATATATCCAGTCTTCATAAAGGAGGAATTGACGATTGTCATGCCTCCTTTACTTTTCCCAAAATTTAGAGGAATATCCGAGTTGTCTTTATTCTAAAACCTGCAGATCCTGTAAATTCGCTGGGGAATTAAACCTATAATTCTGAACACAATTCTTCTCAAAATCATGACAAGAATCATAGACCGACACATCAGAGACATATAGTTGGTTTTGAAGCCCATGCAGGTGAACCAGCACGCAGCCGGAAAATCAACTGATTTGCGCTGCACCAACAAGTGACTAGTTATCTTCAAAATGCAAAAAAAAAAACTTGACACCCCTTTTGGCCTTACTCTAGAGCTACAGGAAGAACGTCGGGGCTTACACCAAAACGTGTACGGTGTGTGTACACAGGAATTGTGAAATCAACTCTGACCTATGGATCTGCAGTATGGTGGCCAAATCCTGGAGAATCGCCTAGTTATCATCCCGTTAGCAAATTAATGGATTATACGGATGGTCCCTGGTGCCGAAGGTTGTAAATATGACTTCAGGCTTCTAGCTTCGAATGGGATCTACCTGATGGCGATAAAATTTCCCTATGATTTTCTGGAACTAAAAATAGTGACCAGGTAAATCAATCGCCATTTGTTCCGACTCTAAATCTGCCAATACAATCAATTGGAGCCATCGGGCTAGAACTTGATTGCAGAAAATCGTTGGTTGCTTTATCCTCGAATTACCAGGTTGGCTTTATATGGGTGCCACGGCATTCAGGAATAGAGGCAAATTAAAGACCCGACGCGCTGTCTCGGTAGGGATCATAGAAAATATTTTTTGCCGGAACGCATCGCTGGCTATCCACTTTCAATGATTAAGCGGGAAGTGGATCAACTAAATCCTACATACCTATAAGTCTGACTATGATCCAAATAGAAATAAATACAGGGCACATTGGATCTTAATCAATAAAACTTTTAAACCAATGAAATTGTCTGGAACACATATGGTTAAAAAATAGACGAAGGTGTTGGATCGGTGTATGTAGTTCCAAATCAGTAAAAACCGTACTGTCTTCTAGGCAAAATAATAACAATAAATTTGCGTTAATGAATGAACCTAAATAAAAGTATAGAAAGTAGGGCAAATCACAACAGTTACGGCTAGGGTTAACAGGACATAACTGGGCAAAAATATTCGTTCCCTATTGCTCCGACAATAAGTTCAAAGAAAGAATGGCATATGGCCTACACCATTGTATATATAGGGTTTTTTTGTAGTAATATTAACATGGCAACAAAAATCTTTTGCCCTCTTTTTACCAGTCTCGCGTGAGTCTTTGCTAAATGCAGTAGCAAAGATACGAAGGATGTCTTACAAACAATTTTTTTTACAGTGACATCAGTCGTTGAAAAGAGGGCACCGAAGTAATTTTACTGAGTGACTATATATACAATGCCTATACATAGATTCTACAACGAAGAAGACGAAAATCCTGACAAATTCTGAGTTAATGCGGCTAATTATTCACGAGGTTAAGAATTTTCTTTCAATCCCATGAATGATGGCTCCTGAAGACACATAAGCAGCCTTTCAAAAGTTGCAAAGATATTCTATGATCTCTGGTCTAAAATACTAAGGTCTTAGAAACAGACTAGGGCTAGTACCTTTTCTCCTTATTGGGCCATCGATCCAAATCAACTGACTCAATAATTTTCATGTCATTTTTAAGAATATGAAGCCTATGAAACTGAAATTTCCATTGGTTTATGGGCAGGATAGGGTGTCGTGTATTTCGCCAGATTCACCTATTTTTTTATGGCCTTACGAGATGAATGGCGTTGCCTTCTTCAAAATGGAAATTGGGACGACGCTGATACGTTTGATGTCCTCATTGAATGAGTGGCTCTGCATTAAGGGCCAAGGCATAAACTATCTACTTTCACCCTTTTCAATTTTTTTCTACTTGAAAATTATATCAAATTCTCACCTTGTGTAAAGAAATAAACCCTTGTACCGTCACCACGTACATAAAAGTTGTCTTGCAAACATTTTCCCGGCTTAAATCTTAACTGTGCCATATCGTACCGGCCATAGTCACGCAACAATATAACACCGCCCGGTTTCAAGTACTTGAAGCATTGGTTTATAACATTTTGCATCCTTTATAAAAAGAAAATCAAAATTAGCTATTATTCGATAAATTCTTTAGACATTCGTCCAACTCACTTATCTGGATGTATTGCAGACAACACAAAAATCAACACAATAATTTCAATGGTGTTTTCAGCAAACGGAACGTGCCATTGATCAACGGTTGCGTCCAATACAAATACCTCACAACGTTTGGCATCATATTCATCGTGATCCTTTAGTATTTCGATTGCTCTTTCGGAAAAGTCACAACCAAATACCTTTAGGCATTCATTTTGATTATATTTCAGTATCGGAATAATTGTATTACCAACGCCACAGCCAATTTCAAATATACGTCTTTCACTTTTGTCATCATTCGGTGTTTCAACAGGCATTTGACTAGACGTAGACTGTCCGGCTGCTGCTGTTGTCGTCGTCGTTGTCAGCATTTCTAATTCGGCGAATTCCGTCAACAACCAATGGCGATCCTTGAAAAATCTGTATGTAGAAAAAGATTATGAATGGTAGCTCTTTACTGTTTGAAATCACAAGACTATTTAAAGGACCTATTACTATGAATTCCATAGAATGAATTCCAGTGTTTATCAGCATCGGCTTCATATTGTTTCACTTGTTCATCGGACAATGTTACGAGACCATTTTTCTCGACAGCTTGTTCGGCATTTGTCTGTTGCTCGTCGTCCCATTCAACGTTGTCCCTGTCCACAAAAAAAAAAAACAAAAACATAACAGATACTAAAAATACGTACTACTATTGCATGCAAAGCAAAACGTACCAAGCATTAAAATCAAATAATTTCGTTTTTTCTTTTAAAAATCTAGAACCGAACTTGGGTTTCTTACGAAATCTAGTGAATTCGTAACAGTTCTTCCTTCGAAATTGAGTATTTATGATGGGAGATAGTTTTGTTTTCATACCAAGCATTGTGTTGAAAAACATTATTTTCGTCTTCAAGGAAACGGTTGCCAAATTGTTGTCGTTTCGCAGGATCACTTTCACTGGTATCTGACATCATTTTTAAAGTTTTTTAAGTTTAATAAAATTCAATTTGCTATCATTTTTCTTTTTGAAAATACCAAGAAAATACTAAAAACGTGTAGATTTGTATTTATTCGATTCGATTGTTTTCGATTCTTTAAGTGGGTGCGCGCGCATGTGTGTAGGAATGTCAAATGATTCACTCGTGCCCACATATTTTCACACATTTGTACACAAAACGCACATTTGTCGATAATGCAGAGCCGCCGGCAGGGACAAATCTAATGTCATATAATACGCGTCAATTTTTCGCAAGCAAAAATCAAAATCGCGCTTTTTACCTTGGTGTTCCAGTGTGTTTTTTCATAATTTTGGTTTAAAAAAAATGATTTCCGATAAAATAAAGTTAATTTATAATACGGTGTTATCACAAACAATATCTTCATGCGGCTGTTATCTATTTACTGGCAACAATTTCGGTGAAATATTTGTATTCAGGTAAGCGGCAGATTTCCTTTTTCTATATAAAAGAACCATACAAAACGGCTAAAATGAGGCTCACGCAAAACAAAACACTTTACAGTATTTCCCAAATATGTAACGGACCCGATGCGAATGGGCTCGACACCAAAAACACATCACCGTTACAAATCTATAAGATTGCCAACGCTCTGCCCATCTATAGTTTAGCGTTTCATAAGAATTTTCTCATAGTTGGCACAACGGCCAAAGTTAGTGGGTACAGTTGGGTGAAAAATGAAATCACTAAACTGGCCTGGGAGGTAAAGATATCCGGTAATCGGGAACAATTGGAACAGGCCGAAGTAAATAGTTTGTGGCTAGACAAGACATCGGGCAATCTATATGCAGGCTGTGGCGACAATGTCCTGTACGAAATCAGTTTAGAGGATGGACAAATTACGCGCGACTATACCGGACACAAAGATTTTATACACTGTGTTCACGGCAGTGCAAATCGATTATTTTCGGCATCCGAGGATGGCACCGTAAAGTTTTGGGATTATCGACAGAAACGCGCTGCCGGACAAATCGAACCGCATCTGAACGCCGATCTGGCACGACCGAATTTCGGAAAGTGGCAAGGCACTGTATCGGTTACGGACGATTGGCTAGTTTGCGGTGGTGGACCGAAATTTTCACTGTGGCATTTGCGCTCAATGGAATGTACGACAGCTGTCTATGAATTTCCGGAGAAAATTCATGTGTCCGGCTTTTTGGATGACATTCTGTATGCGGCCGGCGATCTTAACTATTTGCATCAATATTCATTGGCCGGTGACATTATGGCTGAAGTTCCAGTTTCGGCGCCATCCGTGTACAGTGTTGCCTGGCAAATGCAACCGATTAAAATGATGTCTATATGCGGCGCAAGTAATTCGTTGGACATTTGTACGAATTTCAATTACAAGGACATTGTGGTCGATTTGTATAAATCGTCAAAGAAATAATAAGCGGCGAGATATGGATAATTGGCATTTTTTATTTATTATCAATTTAAATTGAATATGATTTTTACTGGTTTCGTTGGGAAAATTTCAACCAAATGCCGTCTTCACATGTTAGCATAAGAGTTTGCTTTGAGAATGTTAACGGTTCTATCGTTTTTGATGACACCTCAACATTATAGTTTGACAGAATGTTGATCAAAGCGGTTTTCACTTGCATCAATCCAAACTTCATTCCTGTGTGAGGACAAAACATAAGATTAATAAAAGTATTGTTTTCGGTAATTTAAATTTGCAAACGATATTCTGTTACCAAGGCATATACGTGGTCCTTCGCCAAAGCCTAAGAATGCATAATTGTTGCGGGCATTGTTTTCCGTTTCACTAAAACGATTCGGATCAAATACGAGGGGATTTGGATAATATTTGGGATCACTGTGGTGCGAATAAGGTATTTTTGTTGAAATTAACGTAAATTTATAATGTGATTCTATTGTACGTACTGTTGAATAGAATAGAGGGGAATGACAATTGGCGTTCCAAGGGCAACAGTTGGTCCATCTCGGGAGCCCGAATATTGTGGTGGTAGTTTGAACTCTTTCGTACATATTCGAGCTAAAGCAAATACAGGATTGTGCAAACGCAGAGTTTCTATTCACAATGGACAATTTACAATTAAGCGACTCGTTAATAATCGTGTGTGTATGCATATATATTCAAATACTTGCCATATATAACTTGATCCGTATAGCTTAAAGAAAGTACAACATCGGACGTTAGTTGGCCATCCGAATTTTTCAAGGCACTTTTAATTTCTGACTGAACTCTTTGTTTAATCTCAGGATTTCTAGCAAGCTTAAAAGACGAATGTAAATTATAATGGTAAATGTTTTCTAACGAAAACAAACTCGTTATTACTTACCTCATATAAACAGTAGGTCAACGTAATGCTTGACGTTTCAAATCCTTCTAATAAAAATGTTAAAGCATGTCCTACAACAGATTCATCGTCAATTTTCGACTTAACACGTGCGTCCAAGATCTGTTGCAGAAAATCGGTTCGCTGATCTGTGCCATTGTCTCGTTGAGTGATAACTTGGCCAACGATTGATCTTAACCAATTATCCACTTCTTTTGGTAAAAATCTGATAATTGTGAAGTATCAGTTTAGCAGTTATTTGGTTTAAAAACAAATGCGGCAATATTTACGGCAAATGAACGATCTTATTGATTGCCGGCAAAAATTGAGCCAACATCAAACGAATCTGTTGAAAGGTTGATACGTCGAAGACTTTTCTGGAGTTTTTCACAAATATTGATTCTTCGTCATCAAAAGCTTTTGCTTCTAATCCAAAAGCGCATGATGCTACCGATTCGATTGTGTATTTTGCGAAAAGCTAGACAAAAAACGATGAGAAAAGTTGTTAGTAAAGTAACTGCACACTTTATATGCGCAAGTCCTGGGTATACACTCTTGCAACTTAGGACATAGCAGGGTTTGACCATATGTAGTCCGATGTACGTAATAGCAGCTGGTATACAGAAGCTTAACGCTTTTGTCCAAAAGTCGAGAACACTCTATAGTGTATATCTCTTCCGGGATGAGCAAAAAGAGTCACTTCTGGCATGTGTGCCTGCAGAAAAGAGCTGATGATGAGGCTGATCGTAGCATCAGCTTTCCTCTAAACATTGAATACGATCGCTTATGGAAATTACAATTTCGTCTACTATCAAAGTCATAGGTAATCTGCGTATCTAATTGTAAATAACTTCTTTTCCCGCCAAAGTTGTAAAAGATGATTCTTCCTAAGAGCATGGTTTAGAACCAATGAATTATTAAAGAGTTTATTTCTTCTGATTGATACGCTGATTTGATTCATTCTATCATCTACCTGTGTTATGAAATTCATCCTGCATATCCAGCGAGGTGCATAGTGTTTGTTCTTTCTGGGCAAGTCATTTTTCAATTCTACTCGTTGCCTGAAGGAGTGCGGTTTCAGGTGTTATTCATCTACTGGTAAGCGTATTGTTGGATGTGCAAAAAATCTTATAAGCGGTACGGTTCTTATATAATGGTCTTTAAGTTTTTCACGGATTTTTAGAAAAAAGCATGTTAAACTGATGGCTTATACGACAACTTATTATTAAGTCCACTGTGCGCACTAGCGCAGAAAGTGAAATCGTACTAGGAGACAATAGGTGGATACCTTTTCTCAAGACGTCTCTAAACCGCAAAAGAGACCGGACCATCAAACAGACATCGAGCACCAATAAGAAGAAGAATAAGAAAATAATTTTGACAATAAATATCCAGCAGAAAACATGGATTGATGGCGATTTTGACAAAAAAAAACACGCTTCTGCGAAGATCTCAGGGTTGCGTATCCTCTATTTTAAGTCAAACACTTAAAGAAAAATGTCCACGTGAAGACGCTATTTACCGAAGTCGAAAATCCTGTGTACAGTCGGCCGTTGACTGACGTGGCCAGACAATTTTTTGGTCGGCATAACAAGTTCAGCTCAACCATCTGGCATATTCAATGAATCTGTTCTGAACGTACGAAAACAATGGCGCATAGTACAACGACTGATGGGTCATTTCTGGCAACGTTAGATTAGGAGAATATATTCAAATATTGGTAAAACGTTCGAACTGGTTTCAAACTGAAAATCCAATAGACATGAACGATATATTTTTGATTACGGACAACGACATGTTGAGAAATGAGTGGATAACTGGTAAGGCCATCGCTTTGTATCCTGGTATGGATGGTGTGCATCGAGTGGCGTCTGATCAAACTAGTAAGTCTCTTCAAAAGACATGTTGTAAAATTATCCAAGCTCACTGTCGAATGGCAGTTGGTAGTGAATTATTTATCCGAGGCAGGATGTTAACGAGCTAAGCCTTAATAATTTACTGTTTGTTTGCATATACTTCTTATTACATTATATAAATTACATTAGCTGTGATCCTGAATAACACTTTTTATTTTAGTTAAAAAAATTGTTTTCTTTGAATAAATTATTACAATTTTCAAAAATAATAAAAAAACGGTTTTCATGCTACCTAACTAGCACTTTACAGATATAAAAAAATGTGAGCACAGTTGATGGATACAAGACGGAATACTTTAGATATAAGTATGTTGCAGATATGAGTGCAGTCAAATTTCTAAAATTATTATCACACTTCCATTAAGGGTATTTTTTAGATATTGTTTTTTATTTAATTTTTTAACTTAATTTTTACTTTTTATTATTTTCATTACCTTTATATAATAACAGGAAGCATAATTTTTGTTTTTATTTTATCTTCTTTAATTTTCTCTAAATGCGGCATATTACTATATTAAATGTTACCTAATAACTATTTTGTATTCGAAGAACTTTTTTTTTTATCCTTTTTGTCGAGCATGTTTGTCGAAATATAACACTAACTACTTCCTTGGGAAAAATGACACATTAAGTGATTTATTTTGTAAAACCGGAGTGATAAGCTGTACAAAGAGAATAAATAAATTTACCGAAAAAAAAACGATTATTTTACAATAAAAGAATTTATTTGTTTTGATTAATTTCGCCAAAAAAAATTTAAATATATTAGTTAGCGTATTTCATGTATCGATCGATAAAATGCGGATTTACTGCATAGACGAACCGTGTAATTTGATTCATCATTCCTATAATAACCAATTCTGTCTGAAACAGATAAGTTTAAAAATTTCAAAATATTTTGTTAAATATATACAAAATACATAATAAAAAAAAAACTCCTATTTGCAAAATGATATCATATTGTATTAATATACAATATTTAATTGTGAAGTAAAACAATATGTATGGTATGTGGGCCACCATCACATCATTTCATGTATACCTAATACCTACATAATATATATATACTCGTATTGCATGTTTAAACCATAAATAACTACTTACTATCTTGCATATCGTTATTGAAATTCACATCATAATCAATCGATTCATTTTTACAACGAAGTACTCTGAGATTTGTTGCCAATAAAGATTGGCAATCGCTACATCTACGTAACACTTTGCATTCCTCTGGAATCATTGTTGCTTAATTGTGGGTATTTTTATTAAAACTGCTTTTTAAATATTTTAATATGCTTTGACGTCGAACATTTATATATTTATATATTTGTATATCCATTCACACATTACACATTTATTTACGCGCATTTACTTCGGAATTAGTAAAATTTATATATTTTCATGTATGAATGTATAATAAATAATTCGAAATCTTCGAAAAATTTATTGGTCCATATTATGATGCAAATTTAATTCTGGTGATCACTCAATTGTTGTTCAGTTATGTGGTTAAAAAATCACTCCATATTGTAACGTTTTAAATTTGAATTATAACAAAATAACATATCGATTTCACTTAATCATTACATAATTGTTTATGCTTATAGTGGTCAACCCACTTTTGACTTTCTTTCTC
>JANTEX010063327.1:0-15533 GCA_024741295.1 Macrocera vittata
AGGCGTGCTTTTTTCGCCCCACTTCTTCTTAAACCACAAAATAGTTTCGGCCCCGTAAATTAGAGTATGGAGTAGTGTCTCGACCAAATACCTCATTGCTCCCAATGCAAAAATATGGTTTACTAACGGATCGAAGACAAACGAAGAAACCGTGGCTGGAGTATTTGGAACTAATATTACGAGCCAATGGGAAATTTCCCAGTATCTCTCAAGCAGAAATTTATGCAATCGAAAGATGTGCTAGAAAAAGTGTATTTGACAGAGTATTGCAATTTTATCAGATAGCCAGGCGCCAATAAATGCTCTGGGCTCCACTCTACTAAATCAAAAAATGTTGTAGGAATGTAGGCTGAATGGAAACAATAAGGTCACTATATACTAGGTACCTGGTCACGTAGGAATCAAGGGTAATGAAGAGACAGGCGGCTTGGCGAAGAAGTGGGCAACCACGCATCTGACAGTACCCGAACCGTTCTGCAGAGTGGACATGGGCACAAACCGAAAACTATTAGACAAGGAGAACGAAAGAAGGCGGGAACCCGATGGAGAAGCCTCCAAAGTTTAAGGCAAGCTAAAGAAATTCCTGGGAAATACATCAAGAAAAGAAGCGAGGTCTGTATAAGACTAAATAAGAACCAACTAAGAATACTGACTGGCTTACTGACAAGGCAATGTAAACTGAATGAACTCTTCAGGAAGCTAAAAGCAGTCGCAGATGGAACCTGAAGATTCAGTACTGAGGAAGATTAGATGTCCTTAACGACTGTGGAGCACTAATCCACGCTAGGAGGAAATTCTTGGGAAGTTTCTACCTAACGGTGGAACAGTTAGCTTCACTAGACCCTCTGGCAGTGCTAAAGTTTATCAAAGTGATAAAACTAGAAGAAATACTCTATGATGACAAAGTAATGACAACTAGTAACACCATGAAACCATGCAGCTCATTGGAATTGAACAGCAGATGGGACAACCGGAATAGACTGGATACTTATAGTATAGCAGATTAAATCTAGATATAAATATAGGATAGAAGTGTGTACTTCTACTCAGACTAGTAGCAAGGGGGGAACAATAGATCGCTTAGGTCACGCGAGGTGAAAAGGTCACCCTTGGAACCAATCCAATCCAAAGTAGAATATGCTTCCCTAGCCAACAAGATTCCCTAAGAAGCGTTAACCAAATATTGGTCTCAAGTCTATTCAGAGATTAAAGACATTCCCAGACTAGTGCCGCTGTCACCCTGGTGCATCTCGCCATATGACGCCTAATAGGAATTGGCTGAGTAATATACTGAATAAAACTGACAACGATGAAGTATAATACTGCCAACAATGAAAAGTTTGCAGTTAATGGAGCCGGAAAGGCCATCGTGCGCATGAACAACTTTGACAAAGAAGTATATGATGTACTCTATGGGCCGGGACAGGCTGCCAATCTTTTGTCGGTAGCGCAGTGTGGTTTTTGACGGTAAAGGTTAAACAACTAATCAACTGTTGGTAAAGGCTAACCAGTGTAATAGCGTTTATAAAATCGGCCAAGAATTCAAGACTATGTTGTGTGAATCGAAAGACTCTTTTAAATGACATTTGGACATTTAAATTATGCTGATTTGTGTAAAATGCGTTACGGTGTTGTTAATGAAATGTTTTTTTTTCCAATGATATCAGAAAATTTAAAAACTGTGTGGTTTACAGGACGGGCAAACAGGCCCGTCAACCATCTCAACCAAGTGGCAATAAATACCAAAATTTGCTTGATCTTATACATTCAGACTTGTGTGGTCCAATGGAGACTGAATCAATTGGAGGAGCAACGTATTTCTTTTTGATTTTCATAGATGACTACTCAAGAAAAGGATTCTCATATTTCCTGAGATCCAAAGGTGAATCGACTTTAAGGTCTGGCCAAAAAGTAGACTGAATACTGTCCGAGAAAATTCGACGACTTCTGGCGAAGCAATGGCATTACACATTCAATTGACCAACGTATATACACCGCAACAAAATGGTGTCGCCGAACGCATGAACCAAGGACGCAAGGATAGGCTTGTAGTTGAGGGCTGTGCACAAAAGTATGACAGATTCCGTGGAAACATATGCTCCTGTCGTGAAATACAAATTTAACATATATGATTCTTGCTGGCACTGGCGGCCAAAATGACATGAAAATACCAGATAGATGCGGTCTCTGCTTTTCTTTAGGTCGATCTCTCTGAAGAGATTTATTTAGGCAGGCACCCAGAGTGTTTCAAAGATGAAACGGACCGTATATGCAAACTAAATAAAGCAATGTATGGTCTCAAGCAGGTGGGCAGGCAGTGAAACATGAAGTTGGATAAATCATTTGGTCTGCAAAAATCAATGTTCCATGAGTATATTTTGCCAAGGGATTATAGCTGATTCTGGCAACTTACGTGGATGACATACTAATCTTCTGGCATGATAAGGCAGTGCCCAATAAATTGAAATCACTGCTTGCCGGTGGACTCACAAAGGCGGTTGCCGGTGGACTCACAAAGACGGTGACAAGGGTGGGTTCTGAAAAGGATACAGCACAACTTCATCAAATCACGGACCAAATACAAAACGGACTAAATCAACGAAGGCTATATGGCCGCACAGTACTGGTTGTCCTTGAACTAGCATCAGCATTCGATACCGTCATTCACAGCGCGTTACTCAAAGACTTGTCAGCCACGGTCGGTCGTCAATTCGTGGTTGGCTAACTACATGCAAAGGCAGGCAGACAAACGTCATGTTTCGTAACACCAGGGCAAAGTACAGGAAGATTAAACGGGGAATACTACAAAGAGGCTTTCTTTCACATTTCCTTTTTGACTTCATCATGTCGACTATGCCGACGCCATCGGACATCTCTCTTGTCTCATACGCAGATGATTGCACGATAATGTATACTGGTTCCCACATCGACATTGCATGTGCATCAACTACTATTTCACAACACTGAACGATTAGTTAACAGAAAGTCAACTCGAAATGTCCGTCGATAAATCGTCGACCACGTTGTTCACCACTTGGAACCTGGAAATCAACGCTGCAAACAACACAAAATACGCCCCTACTTGTAGCCACGGGATGCCATCTGATGGCACATCAAGACCATCTTCACACGGAAACAACGGTAAACAATGAAATGCTATCGCGCCAATATCTGATGGGATGTCATTGCTCGCACCACATATCAAGAAGGGCCTGGATAACACATACGAGCCATTACCACTGTGAAACAGTACAAAGAAAATGTCAATGAAATACACCGATCAACAGTGGCAAACACAATCGAAAGCTGCAGCTCCAACATAGTGCTGAACGGAAGACCACCTCTAATCAATGCATCAGAAGAATGTTTACCACGAACGACAATATCCCAGCTACGATCGGGTTGGTGCCGTCTACTCAATAACTACGCTACTAGGCTCAATTTTAGTTGACGCCTGTCCATAATGCGTGGAAGATCCACATGACGTAAGTCATGTATTTACATGTCCAAATAAACCAACAACGCTTGGCGTATACCATGTATCTTCCAAGGACTCTACGAGTCTCTTGGCTCTGTACTTCCCATGTATCCTACGTCAGTATGTATTCTGCCCTGCTCTTGAGAACAACTCCTTTTTTTTATGCTGATGCTCCTCAAACACAACTCACAGAATTCAAAGTCAACAATTTCACTGTTCTAACTATTTCAAAGGTCGATTGTTCATTTTAAATTTCCTCGCTAAATGCCCTTACAAGTCTCGCGCCACTCGCCGCCAATTAACATTATTTCGACAGGCTGTTTACACTTGGTTTTATCGTACTTGAAATTCACAGGCACTTCTGGTTCGCAAACCACCTTATATAGTCCAACGTAAATGACTCTTAATATCCGCCCATCTGCCTATCCTCTCCTAATCACTCACGTGAACCCACGCGCGAATAAAAGCGTATACCATAGATTGATTATAACATAAAAAGAAAAAACCCCTTTCCGATCATACGTAAGTAGTTATTATTGCAAAAAAGATATTTCTTTGAATGTTTAAAATAAAAAAAAAGTATTCACAACATTGTTTTAAATCGCTAAAACTTACCGAGACAAGCATTCATCTCAGCACTCACTAATCATCATCCGGCGTATATATTGCCATATTTCTTCGTTTAAATTTTATCGCACTTTTACTGACTTGCATATCACATGTGTTCGCCAGCGTTTCTTCACACGTATTCGACTCATTTAAACCGACCAACAGAAACTCAGTTTGGCTATGCGTCTTTTCATCGGTTTCTGTGCCCGAGTCTAGTACAGTTGACGTCGTAGTATTTACCGACGAATCACTTACTATTGACAGATTCACAATATCATCGTCACCATCCAACAGCACTTCGTCCGGATTCAAGGACAGATCTATCGTTTTTGGTGGCGGTAAACATAACTGCGACTTTGACAAAACATGCCCTGCATCAGAATCGTTATCGTCATTGACCTGTGTTGACGCAAACATAGTGTCCGGCAAACATTCGCTTACGCTTAGTTCATGTCCAGCCATAACCATTGCCAAACTCAGTGGATCGTCTATCTGTAGAATTTCGCAAAATTTCACTGACTGCGGATTCAGCAGAGCCTTTGGTTGTTCCGAGCTGCTCATTTGTTTCGAATCATATATTTCGGCGGTTCGGCAAAAGTTTTGCGGTATCGTCAGATCGACAAATTTACTGCGAACTTCTTCTCGTTCACCATCAGTCGGAACATAATTCCAACGATACGGTGATCCTTTGCCCGGCATATAGCTAATGCTGTTTTTTGCATTAATCAAATGGTTGGTCGATTTGAGAACGGCTAACCATTCTTCGTCGTATGAAAGTTTGATATCGTTACCGTTGCCGTTAACGTTTAACAATTGTAAGAATCGTCGTTTCGGCAAACATTTGTCTAGTGCTAGGAATTTCGTCGTTTTATCGGTGTCATCGTGCGGAATTATCGATGAGAACTTGCAGTGTAGATGTGCGGCAAACCAGTAGTCAGGCTTTATGTGTTTCAGTAGATCTTCTAAGGCAGGACTGCCAAGTTTATTGGCATTTATTTCATCTCTATACGAATCGTTTTTTTTTAGATAAGATTGCAACAAAAACAAACGGGGGCAAATTACCTGAAATGCGGTTTGAATTTTGTTAATTGCTCAACGTTACCATAATTATATGAGCCCTGTGGCCAATCATGTGATAACATAATATCCATGTTTCCCGACAATTGTTTCATTCGAAACACATCCATTTGACGGACATGGTATACGCTTCGCATTGTACTGTTGTCATACGGAGGAAACTCAAAGTGTCCTTTATGAAAATCGAAACCTTTATAAATACCCGATATTCCTCCGATACGTATACCATTTACATTTACGACGCCAGCGTAGCCCATGTAGTAAATGTTTGGTGCCACCCAACCACCGTAAGGCAGTTCTTGTAGATAGTTTGAGGCCTCATGATTTCCGCCAATGAAAATCGTTAGGATCGGCGCCACCTTTTCACCGCTGTAATATCTGTGTGAATCAAAATGCGATATTAGTAGAGCCATTTTCGGTGTGTGCTTGTTGTTTTGTTGATTGTTTTACTTGTAAAATGTACAAATATCGTGATATTTTCTTGGTATTGCCATGCAATTCAAATCGTTTGTATTTCGCGTCGCCTGAAAATCGCCACAACAAAGTAACAAATCAACTTTAACATTTTCCTGATTTTCGATAAACGATATTGTATCGTAGATTTTTTCCAGTTCACCGTGAGCACATCCTTCGATTGCTATTTTCATGATATTTCGAATACTTGTTTTTTTTGTGGTGTTTTATAGTGAAAAACAAAAAGAAAACTTTATTTTAAACCGGTGGCTTGTAGAATGTGGACTAGTTTGGAAGAAAGTTTCGTTTGCGAATGTTTTGAAGTATTTGACAGTTGTTGACGCGTCGCGCGCTTGCGCAAACTATGTGTGTGCGAAAAAACGCTACACTTGTTTACTAAACGCGCGTTTTCGGCTGAATTAACGACGACGCTCGCGTCCACCAAAACTGAAGTCGCGCGATCGTCATATTTCTTTTGGTGTTGTTTTGGATTACGTGTGTGTTCCTTGTACCTGCGTGTTTTGCTTGAGACAAATTTTCAGTGTACGAAACGGAACATAAATATTTGGAAATTGTAATCTCTTGAATTGTGCGTGTTTCATCAGTATTCTCATCAGTCTCTTTTCACATTCATTATGAATAAAAGAAAACCAAACGGTTCCAGATCCAGTGAAAGTTATGAAAACGACGAAAATAATTACATTATGATTGATGACGTCGAAAAGAAGGAACTACTCCAAAGTGACATCCGAGGTGATCGACAAAATGTTGCCATACTATTTTTCCTATATCTTTTGCAAGGCATTCCGTTGGGATTAACGTCAGCCATACCGATGCTGTTACAAAATCGCGGTGCCTCCTACAAAGAACAGGCCGAATTCAGTTTTGCCGGATGGCCATTCAGTATGAAGCTACTGTGGGCGCCCATTGTCGATTCGTTGTACTGTGCGAAATTTGGTCGACGGAAATCATGGCTAATACCGACACAGTATCTACTCGGTGTGTTTATGATAATTTTATCGTTGCACGTTGACAAATGGCTAGGCGGAAACGGTGTTCCACCGAATTTGGCCATGCTTACGACGATATTTTTCGCGTTGAATTTTTTGGCCGCAACACAGGACATTGCCGTTGATGGTTGGGCGCTGACAATGTTGAAACGGTGTAACGTTGGTCATGCATCCACTTGCAATAGTGTCGGTCAAACGGCTGGATTTTTCCTGGGCTACGTGGCTTTTATTGCTCTGGAATCGGCAGAGTTTTGCAATAAATACCTACGAACTGTTCCCGATCCGAATGGCCTTGTAACATTGCCTGGGTTTTTATGGTTTTGGGGATTAAGCTTTTTGGCCACCACAACATTAATAGCTATACTTAAACGGGAAAAACAGGAATTTGACAAGTATACGGATTCACATCATCACCAGGAACTGAATATACCGCAAACGTACAAACTGCTATTGGAAATATTAAAAATGAAACCGATTCAGTTGTTGGCCGCTATTTTGTTGACGGTAAAAGTTACGTTTGCTGCATGTGATGCTGTGACACAATTGAAATTGATTGATGCCGGTGTACCAAAGGACAAATTGGCAATGTTAGCTGTGCCATTGATTCCGTTGCAAATTGTGCTGCCACTTATCATTAGTAAATACACGACGGGACCTCAACCGATGGAAGTGTACATAAAGGCGATACCGTATCGAATGATGTTTTCGGTTACGGCCGCTGTGATTGTATGGATAACGCCATTGATTATCGTTGACGGTGAAGTGCCGATCTATTACTACATTATGTTGCTGGTTAATTATGGCTTGTATCAGATATTTTTGTACAGTATGTTTGTGGCGATAATGGCATTTTTTGCGAAAATAAGTGATCCGGCTGTTGGCGGAACGTATATGACATTGTTGAATACGTTGTGCAATTTGGGTGGCAATTGGTCGGCAACAGCTGTGCTATGGTTGGTGGAGATGTTGACGTGGCAAAAATGTGTTGGTGGGGATGTTGCGGATAATGTTTGCGGAACTAAATTAGAAAAGGAGGTAAGAAACGTATTTAAAACTTTCAACATTTTTCTTAAATTCTTCGATGAGTACCTTTCTTGTGTTGTCTTATGCAATGTTTCTTCCCAAGGCTTCATCTATACGTTAGACATCTATTGCCCTTCAAAAACTTTTTCTTTCAGACGTCCCTATTAAAGGACTGGGCATTCCTAAAGAATATGTTCACTTTCTGGTTCTTCTTAGTTTTAGCAACTTCTTTTTCTTTGTCTTTGTAACTTTTAATGACGCCGGACAGGATTATGATCTGTTTTTGTTGTGCAGCTGTTCTACTGATAAAGTTTTTATTTTATTCAGTTTTGACCACAGATGTCTTATGACATCCCGATCGCCTGTTGCGATACAAAAAGCGTTTATTGCGACTTATGGTTGTATACATAGATGGCTACCCTACTGTTGAGCAAAAACTAAATGTTAGGTCCACTATAGAGGAAGAAGAAATGGGGACTAAGCTAATGATAAAAGCTGATAAGCTCAAGTGGTAAGAAAATCAAAGTCTCCCTGGCATTCGTTAATACTGAAATCGCCGATAGCCTCTGAAAAATTATAGTATAGAGAACACTGCAGACAAAATTAGAACTTCAGGTCCATTGAAACTGGCCTCTGAACCCAGACGAGCCAGCATATCTGCTTTCTCGTTCCGACTTTACCTGAATGCCCAAGCACCCATATGAGACTGACCTAGTTACAGCAGCAAGTATACTCAGGGTCGTCTTACTTTCCTGTACCAGTCCTGTTTTTACTTTGATGTCAGATGACGGATAGCTATTGATTTCCCGGTCGCTGATCCAAGTTCATTTAGATCACAAAACATTCTGATTGCCATCACTTCAGTCTGTAAAACTGACGAAACGTTTGAACTTGTGTTTTCAACGTGTCCACCTGATCCAGCACACGTATCTCAGAGCCTTCAGAACTTGTCCATATCTCCCGTGAGTTTATGATGGCTTTCGGAGTTTCGTTGAAGTCATATTTTGTCTCAATATGGTCAAGAACCGCTAGTTTATCCAAGAAATTTGGAAGCAAGTCAAATGTTTTACGATGTCCCGTGACAGTACCCGTCTCAACCCACGCATCCCTCACTTTCAGACGGATCGCACTCAGCAATGCTTCCCGTTTAATATGAAGAGACAATGGGAAAAGACCGGTCAACATCTCGATTGCAGCAGTTGGAGCGCTTTTGATCGCGCCCTTAGTTCCGATGCCAATCGTTTAACTTTGTTCAGCTCACCTTGAGCGGTTTTCAGTTCGACTCTTGGCCACCAAACTACAGATTCATAGGAAAGTGCGGGTCTTACAACCCCAGTATACAACCATCGTACACTTTTAGGTGCGAGTCCCCTCGTCCTTCCTATGGCTCTAGTGCATGCCCAGAAAGCAAGACGAGCCTTTGTGCATATTGTGGTAATATGCTCTGACCAAGTGAGCTTCTTGTCAAAGATCAATCTTATAGGTATTTCACCTTATTCGAAAGAGACATCTCAGCACCAAACATTGTTATCGAGGAGTACCGCCCAATGTTCCTTCTATTCGTAAAAGGTAGCAGAACCGTTTTACTCGGGTTTACAGACAAACACTTCTGCACCATCTTTCTACAGTACCCAAAGCACCAGTAGGATACACGCGAAAGCTTCCGAAAGACAACTGTCTTTGGTTTTTTTAAGTATATCTCTCGACGCCTAACGTAACCTAACCTAAGAAGGTAGGTTTGAGACAATTACTCGTACGGCCAGAGAACATGGCAACGATGGAAGTCTTATTGATTGGAGCGGCGAGTGCCACTGGAATAAGAAGTTATGGTGTAAGGCAAGAGTAGTGATAATTCCAAATCCATGTCGATCTAGTCACACCAGAGAAATAAATTTTCGTTTCGAGACATTCGAGAGACTGATTGACCGCTTCACATGTGATAGAATTAAAATAGAAAAAATCGTGGATCCCAGCATGCACCAATATACATACAGATTCGGTAGATCAACACTAATTCTGCTCTTCATCAATAAGTATATAGGCTCGAAAGAGCCTTCGATATCAAATGGGTAGCTATTGGCATGTTCGTTGACATAAAGGAAGCCTTCGATAACACAGCAACTAACGCTATCACCAGAGCCACTACCAAGCACCGTAAAGGTTCTTACAGATTAGACAAGTTGCAGAGTCGACAAGTTGGTGGATACAAGAAAACTGTCTATGTGGCAAGGGGTGTCCGCAGAGTGGTACACTTACTGTGGTGCCTTGTGGTTAAAAATCTTCTAGTGAGACTGAACCGAGCCGGTTTCTACGTTCAAGCATGTACCGATGATATCGCAGTAGTGCTCAGTAGTATATGTAAGTCTGAACAGGCTGTGTGAGATGGCTTAAGATAAGGAGCCTCTCATCAGCTATTTTCTGTTAGTATCCACGCTATTGTTTTTCAAGCGGAAGTCATAGCTTACAAAATATGCTGAATTGCATTGGGAGATCGCCAGGCGTTTCAGTAATGAGCATGGATAGGATCTGACGGAAGTAAGCAAACGAAATGGTTTCTAAGCGGTCCTAGCATTAAGCAGCAGCCCGTGAGCTGCTAGACTTTAGTGGAATGCTGTTGAGGCTCACAATAGGTGTCCTATCTGGACGATGGTGGTTCAATCGACATTTGTCGTTGATTGGCTTAGCTGACAGTGCAAACTATCCTTGACGGGATATAGAAGAGGAGTGTCATATATTTCGCCTGATCCTGTGCAAAATATGGACAATTCAGAAGGTGTACTCATAGACTACTGAACTTCATCATGAAATCCAACAGATTCTTACGTAGAAGTAAGGACTGATATAATGGAACGCTCTAGGTACTGGCTGGGATTCGTCCTTGTGCCCTGTCAGTATACAAACGCTGATTTCGAGAGAAAATCCAACAAACACTAGCTGTTTTGTTCACAAATAGTTAGTTCGCAGAATTAACAACAAGCCGGCGAAGTGCTTGGGAGCAATTGTTGACGAAAACATCACCTTACTTACGCTATCAAAAGGAAGCTGCATGTATAAAGGTTGTTGGAAAGAAAATGAGTCTAACACCAAAGCCTTGCGCTTGACTATACTAAGCAGAAATGAGACCTGTGGAGCTATTGCGTTGTGGACTTGTGTTAAAGTAACCACAGCAAAAGATTTACTACTTACTCGGATGCAGCGCCTGGCTTGTGTGATCTGCGTGAGCTAAGGTCAGCCAGTCTAGGAGCAGTGCCCTACGCGAACCGATGGGCTGGCAGTTGTGGGCTTGGCGCGAATCCGTCCAAAATGGAGCTAATACTATATGTAACAGTACTCGACTCAAAGCTGTCCCGGAAACTAAATAAAGCAGAAAGAATCAAGAAGGAGTATGTGGTACTTTACACGTACAAAAGAATGCTCAAAAAGGCATGGGTAGACATGACATTCACCACAGCTCGAGGGGTTATCACTCGAGCAATTCTTGGGGCATTGGCGAGGAATTCCGAGGAATTCCTTGAGTATTTCGAGGAATTCTTTGAGTATTTCGGGAATTTTTTGAGTATTTCGAGGAATTCTTAGGAATTCTTTGAGTATTTCGATGAATTCCGAGGAATTCTTTGGGACACATTTTTTTCAAGTTATTACCCCCTCGCCGCAGCTATTGTGCGCCACATTTTGACTTAAGGCTTATTGGTCCGGTGGAAGGAAATAGTCAAAAACTACAATTATATCAAAATAAGTAGAATACAGAGAAGTGCCCAAATAGGCATAACAGAGGCTAACAGAACAGCATCTACCGAGGCCCTGAACATACTAATAAACCTAATTCAACTAGACATACACATTAATTGCATTGCGGCATTTGCAGCCATCAGACCAAGAGAGATGGGTCAATGGAAAAAAGAAGTCTATGAACACAACAACAACAAAATCAGACTTCCACCGAGACAAGAATGGGAGACTGGTGAGCTTCTTCGCCATTTTGATGCAGTGGCATTGGGGATGATATCTGCTCAGACAGACTCAACATACAGGAATCCTACAGATTTCTGGATAGATGGCAGAGACTCTAGCTATAATGAAAGCCTGCAAGTTGCTGAATGAACATGAATACAACATGAGACATACAGCAATCGCATCGAACAGCCAAGCCGCATTGCTATCAATTAACTCACCGATCTTGTCCTCTAGAGAGTCTTAATTAACTACATGCACTGAGAGAGATAGGCACGAGATCATCCTTGTGTGGTCCCCTGGACACAGCTGCTTAGAACAAATTGGCGACCAGGTGAACTGGCAAGACAGGGGTCAAATCTCTGCATTTTCCTTGCAGAACCAGAGAACATCATCCTAAACGCCGTTAGAAGAGATAGACAGAACAACTTAAATAACCTGGTCAACTTCAGATGGGGTAGACGAAATGAAAAAATTCAAAAATAACGTGGTCTGCATATGATCGCAAGAAGGAAAAACAGCTTGTGAAACTTTTGCGAAAAGACATTTCCAGACTAACAGCGGTCTATAGAGGACACTGGCCCGTCAACAAGCCGAAATGGGTAATCTCCACAATAACTTCTGCCACAGCTGTAAGGATTAAGAAGAAAGAGAGATCATCCACCACTTCTTGTGTGAATGCCCTGCACTTTCAGGAAAAAGACATAGGGAACTAGGCAAGCATTACCTTATTGACCTAGCCATTATGAAGAAATCAAGGAAATTCTAAATTTAAGCGTACTGAACTTGACAATCTCGGACGAAGTCTCAACCAACCACAACCAATTAACAACCCGGAACAAGATTTTGTGGTATTAAACGGCTCAATGCTATTTGGAGTCTGGAAGCGCCCAGACTCTCCTCCTTTATCAATCAAACAAATGTCATTTCGACTTCCAAGTGGAAGATTTGATCCTGATCTCAATTTTCATTTGTAGCCATAAACGATGCAGTGTCAATTTCTCCATATGCATGCAGCAGGTTTTTTTCGAGTTACTTGGGATTCAAATCTTTATCATTAAAACATGTTGGATTCAACACGCTAGCATTAGAATGCAGACATTTTTCGATACTGTCACAACTAAGAAAAAATGGCAAATTGTTTCGTGCCCCGTACCTCTTTTCTCATGCTATTGACTAGTTGAACACATGTGAGCAAATAACATCGGCCAAATAGAAGTCCCTTAAACCTAAAGGGGATGAGACCGACGAAAATTGTGAGTAATAATGTTGTCTTCCTTTGTGTTTCCCTTGTTCCTCCCATTCCTAGCAGTATCTTCATGCTACTTACTCTTCCGGACATTTTTATATGATCACAACTAAATATTTTTTAAAAAACAAAATCATACCTTGGTATTGTAACACATTTCGTATTGCAATTGTGTGTGGAAATGGCCTTTTCCAGTTCCTCCAGTGCACCGGATTTTTTCAATTTTTTCACCAAACTTTTGACCGCCTTCTCAGACCATTTTCCTTCGACAGACGAATCTTCGTTGCCCTTTTTCCAGGCCAACAAACGCTTAACAATTGGCGATGTAAACGGTAACATTTTCCTGTTTATCAATAAAAATGTGCTGCGTGCACTTATCCCGGACTCCCGAAGAATATTCACACCAACTTCAACACGATAATGTCCACCGAAAGTCGCCTAATCTGTGTACACCATTTGTTACAATAGCACTCAGACAAAACGTTCACGACTACGAACTACGAATCGTCCCACAATTTGTTGTCAAATAGTTTTCTACAAAAATTATCAAATTATCACAGCACAGCTCGGCCAGACACACCACACTATACTATTTTCATCTATCTGCTGCTCTTTGCTCTCTGAACAAGCAATATTATTACTTTGCTTCACACTGAGCTGCACCAGCACAGCTACTAGCCAGACTCCAGACACACAAATAAGCGATTAAAAAAAAAACTTTTGCAATGTGTTTTTTTCTTCCGTTTTCCAAAACGGGAGCAGAAAAAATACTACACTGGTTGTCCACGTTTAATGATTCTTATCAATTTAATCGAACGTACCGATTCACTGTCACTGTAATTGTTCTAATATATTGGCACAGAGTTAATTTCAAACGAATAAATATTTATTTTAGCGATTCAATTTCTGTAATCGGCAAAAATGTTAAAAGTCCGATCGCCATTTGTAGAAGAGAAAATGGACCAGTGTTGTTCTTGTGAAAATATTTGTGGTGTTCATATGAAAAGCAGAACAAGTATCATTCGACAGTTTGACAGGTAACATCTGAACAAATGTTTTTTATTTAAGTTATTACTTTTTCGTCAGAGAATTAATTTAAAAGTATATTTATCTTCAAATTAATAGCAATGTATTATTTTAAATGTATTGATTATGGATATGAATATATATTTTGAATATTTAATATAACTTAACGTTTGATGTTTTTTAAGACGGATCGATTTTTTTTTTTTAAATAAAATCAGTTACATGCTCAAGTGTCGTGTGTAATGAATGCGTTTCACGGTACGACTGATAGTATAATTATGAATTATTACAGATTGTGCATGATCTTCAGTTTTAAACCAGACTATAATTTGGGCTGAATCGATCAAAAGCGGAGGGATTGCTACAGAAAAACTTTTTCTTTTTTATTCCATTCAATTCAAATCTTCTCAGATCTTGAGAAGCATTAAAAAACAAGACTTGCGAATTTTCAGACAAACTTTAAACTACAAATTCAAAGTCTAATAAAATTTTTGTAAACGTGTATTTTAAATCAAAAGATTATGCAACGTTTATTCTTTATTCCTTGTAGTTAACCTAAAAAATGGTAAAGAGTATGTCGAGGTAAACTTCCTGCCAAAATTTGCATAATTTTGATTGGCTGTTCATTTGAAATTTTACAAGAAAGAATCATTTTTACTTTTAAAGAGTTATGACAAAAGAAACGAAACGGTGGACAAAAGAAACGAAACGGTGGACTTTTTACATAAACAAGTAATGTGACAAGGACCGTGGCGTAGCCTGACTTTTGGGGACCCGAGGGGCAAGACTTCGAAAAATCAACTTGAATATTAGTGCTATAAGCGTGTTTTTCATGTTTAAAGTAAATATTAACCAAATTGAAAGAAAAATAACGAAATATGGCAATATTTTTGCGACGCAGGCGACATTTTTTCAAATTGAAAATTAAATTAAGATACATCAACTGAGACTAGATTGGGTTAGGTATCAAGGATTGTCCTTCTCTAGAATTCGAGCTTATGTGCAAATTGGTTTATCGAATATGTTTGCAGCTGCTGTTATACGAGAGGGAAAGGATGTAACTATCACTGCTTTCTCATTAAAATTAATGGATGCCTTAAATGCAGTAGATAGTTCTGATGAGGGCATAGAAGCTGAAGTTATTGACCTCAGAACCTTAAGACCACTTGAAACTCAAATTGTTATTAACTCTGTTCAGAAGACTAATAGATTAACTAATCTGTCTCTTCTTTTCGATTTGGACATATTAGCACCACAGACGTTTTTTTTTTCTGTTATAAAATATAATATCTGAGTGATCTGTTCAGAAATGAAATTCGTCTACCAACCACTACAACACGATCTATGTTTTTGGGCGCTGGTTATGAACAAATGCGTAGATTTGAACCAGTTCGGAAACAAGAACCATAAGCTCGTTTGGGTTCAATACCGACAGAAAATCTTGGGGTCCTATAGCACTATAGAAGCTCTTTAGCTTTGTGAGTTGGCGACTTAAACATTTTCAAGTGATCGACTGGAAATCTTGGGGTTCTATAGCACTATTGAAGCTACTTACCTTTTCGAGACGGTGACTTAAAATAATAAAAATAAATGCGCGCACTACAGCCGATTACCGGCTTGGGCGTGCTATGCTACACCGCCGTGCAACCACGCAACC
>JANTEX010064438.1:0-15515 GCA_024741295.1 Macrocera vittata
TCAACCATCAAAGTCACAATGGAGACTGCACAAACAAAAACAATGTCACGGATTTGGTCAAATATTTCGAAACTACCAGATAGCTCAAAATAACGCCTAGGTTCCGTTAAACCTACCTCCGACAACCGGCCGGTACGGAATTTTAGTCATAAAATAATTTTATCTCTAATCGCTTACATCTTTAGACAAAACATTCTAACCAAGTTAGAATTTAAGATTGTCATTGAGCAGCTGGCGGACAAGAGGATTTATTTTATCGACTAAAAACTATTACATATGGCACCTCATCTGCTTCTTATTTGGGCACAAAGTACATAAAAATGCTGGCAGCAGGAGGTTCAAGATAAATTGCCATTGACATCACAGCTAGTAGCGACTTGTAAGGCAACGGAACTATTAAATACTTTGCCAGAGAAGTATGAGCCAATTGGTAATTCCTTGAATTATTGAACTGCTGGTGAATTGCAGCCCAGACAATTGTTCATACTGATGGACAATAATCTCAAAGCACTCAACTGAGATTTGGCAGCGATTCAGCTCTAAATCATCATACTTTTTTGGATATCGCGCTTAGACAATGCTAAAAGTGTCTGACGTTCTTTCACGGTCGTTACTGTAAACACGTTAATCGCATTCTCTCCTCTTGATAGCAAGTGATTTTCATAATCACAAGACATAAAAAAAAACCTTTTCGTCATTGCCATATTTCATCGAAATTACTTAGCAAATCATCAGCCGTAGTTTCAAATCTTTTATTAAAAAAAACATTTGTAGGATGATGTTCGAACTCCTGTAAACGGTCTGACCTTGTTGTCTCCAGTGTACCTTTGATGAAAAGGACGATCTGATATTTTGTTGTCCAGTGCCTTAAGTTTTTTTAGCTGCCAGGTTCTTAAATACTTTCTATAGCCAGTCTCTCTTTTGCGTCGTCGATACCTTTGAAAAATTGTAGTCATGCCAGACCCTCATGTTGAGGTTCATGTAACACAATTTCGATTCACTGATCGACATGTACTTTGCGAGATGATACCAGTGTTGGATACTGAAGTCGCCTCCTGAAACAACTCTTCTAGACCATCGGGGACCGGCGATACTAGTGGTTTAGACATCGATAATTACACCACAATGACAGGAGTAATCATGCACGACTTGGTGATTTTCCATCTCCGATTCGAAACCGATTCCAACTTTCGAAGGTTTTACTCTTCTAAAGGGTAGTATTTCAGTGAGATGCAAAACGGAAAAAGATGCAATCTGACTCAGGAATATTTTTCAAGATATGCTAAATCTATGGGATGGTTCATATCTAAAAGTAATAGATGAGTAGATTTAAATCGATATGCCGATCGGCGCAGCCCATGATCATGGCATTTATCATGATTTAAATCCAACGCGCCGCATGTCGTCGTCTTCGTTGTCGACCATGGTGTTATAAAATTTACCGTTTCTATTTTGAGACGGATTTTTTTTTTTTTAAATAAATACAACGTGCGTTGCTATTAGCACACTAGTATGCCTGTAGCAGGGCACGTTGGTTATCTAGGCCCGGGTAATAATATATTTTTTAGAAGAAGATATTATAAATAGTGCTGACTTTATAGCATATGTACACGATATAAAATACACATTAAATACTGGTGAAAAAGATATACGTGAACGTGACGCAGATCACGAAACTAAAACCTTTGGTGATATTGCGGGATTTGTTGGAATCGGAATTAAATATGGTGTCGAATCTGCATTTGGAGTTTCAGAGGGTCAATATTTATATGCATATCGTGAAAACCATTTTGCTTATATTTATAAACTATATAAAAACGATTATTTAAACGTTAACGCTTTTAAAAAAGTGCTATTGGAAGGCAAGAGTTAGCAAAATTTCAAAGTGGTGGTGATTATTATAAACAATTGCACACAGATTTTTTTAAAAAAAATCCTAAACCTCAACCAGTGCCTAAACCAATAGCAAAAGAAAATTTGACAGAAGACTCGGTTGCTGGACCATCAAATGCATAAACGACAACGAGAGCCTTTAGATACCGATCCCAGTGACGACCACCACCGAAAATCCTCTAGAATCGAAGATTTTATTAGTACTCCAGGAAGTGATACAGGCGAACCTCTTACTCCTGACACATACGGTGCTTTTAAGCAACTTTTTAATATTGCTGATACTCCTCCTGACACTGCTGCTACACCCAGTCCTGAAACAACTATGGAAGTGGATCCACCAGAGACGGCAGGCATACAATCGGGTTCGGGGAGAGGACCAACTGGAGGAGCACGAGCTGGAGCATTTCAGCCTGGTGTAGGAACTTCTGGAAAAAGTGGTGGTATTACATGGGTAAAACCATCGCAATCGTCATCTAATTCTACTGTTTCTTATAAAAAATCAAGAATTATGTTTTCGTTTGGATATTCAACTGAAAATATACAAAGACCTGATCCACACCTCATTGAAGTAGCAACTACTCCTATGGCCTTAATTCCAGTTGATTATTTACCTTTTTATATAACTCATGCAGAGTTTGAAGCATTACCATATGGCAGTAAAATTAATAAAGTTTGGTGTAAAATTGCTCCATTAGGAACGAGAACTGCTTTTGATACTGGCACTACACTAAGTGGAACCGCCACATCAGAATATGTACCCATTGGTATGATTTGTGAGGGTTTGAATAAACAGTTTTACGGAAGAAATTATTATTTAAAAAGTGAAGCGACATCACCAATGGTTCCCAATTCTCTGAATAATATAACTCCTAAAGAAATGTCAAAAAGATGGCAGGAACATGTTTCATCAAATGCTATGTGTGTTCCAACAAGAATTGATGAATATTTCTGCCATGAGTGGAATGGAAGCGAAAAGCCAAATATCAACAAATATCCAGAATACCAAGTACATAATTAATTAATAATAATTATGGTGTACCTCGCCTGGATGAAAAAGTTCATCAATTTTTATTTAAACAAGCTGTCGGTCAAGAAATTATTCATTATGAATACGCCGTAAATAACGGATTAATAAAATCGGCTAGAGATCATTTTATTCCCTGGGACCGAAGAGGGAATAAAGTTAAATTAAATGTGCCAAGAGGAAGATCCATTGCGTTGCAGTTTCTTAAAGATACAAATGGAAAACCTTTGATTGGAGACGTTGGTCTCGGTACTGCTGAAACAAGATTTATAATGATAAATCAAGTTTCTGAAGAATATTACAGAAAAATAAAAAATTATGGTTGTTGGCATCCAGCTAAAGGCAACTCCACTTATTCAGCACAACCTCAGCTACACATGGAGTTAGTTGCAACGCCTCAACTGAACCCAGCTGTAGCCTCCATTAGCTACTTAAATTCAGCTGCTTATTGGAAAATAGAATGCGGATGTACAATTGAATTTAATGTACGTTCCGCTTTTACGAAAAATAATGCTATTAGCTGGCCTTACACTTTAGACCATCGTTAACGTCTTCGTCATTCACCCGTCGAATCGAACGCTCTCAGAAAAGCGACTCGTAATCTCGTACACGTACAATTAATATTTAAAACATTGGATTTGGATTTAGATATTGGAATTTGGAATTCCCCATCGCTAATTACCATCCATAGGCGACGTGAAATAATAAACAATCTTCAACGTCAATTACCACCCATAGCCAACGTGAATTAACAAAATACTACAACTCACGATAAACTATTTCATTTTATTTTTGTGGCAAATGGTTTTTTGTTCCGGTTCAGACGTTTCTTTTTAGGCAAACAATTAAACGTCAACGTTCATCGCCAATGTCAATCGATCTCAAATCAGAGAAGTGACACTCGTACAATTATCGGAATGACATATAATCCATCTACCGCTGATATTTTAAATATTTTAGATTTTCATTGTGGATGACGAAAAAATTGTTGAATCGATTGAATGTGATGATGATCTGCCAGTGGTAACCGATACCGATCAAAATGGAGCATTTTTGTCCAATCGTCAGCATGATGAATAATGACTTCAACAAACTCAAAAAAATTGTTGAGAAATATCATAGCGAGAATTTCAAAGAAGAAATTAAAATCAAATTTGAAACGCAGAAACAATCCAAGGTGTGGAAATATTTTGGCACATTATATTTTCGCGGGCAGAAACTTCTCAAGGATAAATTGTTTTGCTCAGTATGTAACGGCTCGCCGCCGAAAGATTGCCCACCTCTGCATTGTTTCGTTGTACTGTTGAGGTGGCAGCCGCGCCGTCTCAGCCCTAGTTGCCATAAGCGACTAGGGTAATTAAAATAAAGAAAAAACATTCAATGAATGCAGCTGCACAAACACTTGGTTTGTAGCATAAATTTATGTTTTAATCGCTGCATAGTTAACGGGCTGCAACAGCAACGAAAAACTATAAAATGCATCCCTTGGAAATATGATATTGCCCAGACGGCGATATCATAATTCACATTTTATGATCGAGTCATTTTAAGTAAAAAACGGTCTTATAGAATCGTGAGATCGTTTACTTAAAATAAATAAAAGTTTTACGATCATAACTTATGTTATGTGTGTGAGGGAATATTTTATAAGTTCCATATGAATGAATATTAGATCGTGTGAAAGATTTTTTTTTATGTAGAATATGTGATCGCCGCCATATGTGTGTGGGCGGGATCACATATGGAAAAAAAATTAAATAAAGTGAATGCTGATTGATACATGCATGCATAGGATAATGATTTTGAAAGCGGGAAATGGAAAAATGCTTAGAAGATGATCAGTTTAAGGAAAATATATTTAATAATTTTAACTTAGTCTAAAACGGTCTTAAAGAGTCTTAAGTAAGAAAGGAATAACCGGGCGATCGACATGAAGAGTCTTAAAAAGAATTCGGTCGAGTCAAGTTTTAAAATATTAATCGGGCAATCATACGCGAAACCCGACCATAGTCGAGAGTCGATAATATAATAATGTTTAGAGAACAAAATTAAAGTGTAGAAGAAAATTAGTTATAAATGAAATACATAAACAAAAAAAAATGCTCGTGATTAATTAATGTGTGCGTCTACGCGTACAGGTGGATCGAGCCGCGGGAGCGGAATTTATATTAATACAACAGTAAAACATACTGCTGGAAAATACCGCTCATGTTCAATCCACTCTTTTCTAACGAAACGGGAGTGTGCACACAGTTACTATTGAAATCATATTTTCAAAAAATCTTATCGTCTGCTGCTAAACTGTCGTATAGTCCAGGTAATTTTGTCCAGATTGCTGAATTTCCACCATAGCTCTCACCAGACCCCAGCTGGATTTCTAGAGCAGCAGATTGAGTTAATCTCATCGAACCCATCATCATCCAAGTCTTGCTACAAGCCAGCTCAGTCCGCCGCCACCAGACTATACGTCATGATAGGACTCAGCACCACACTATATAGCCAGGCCAAGCTTCTTGGATTGAGGCTCACAATTCCCGACTATCCGCCAGCACAATGCCTTTGTAAAGTAACCCATGAGGATTTCCACATATGCTTTCTGTCTAGCGTAATGCTCAGGTATTTCACACTATCACTCAGTACTCAGTAGAAGTTGTTGATCATTAAAAAAGATTGGCCTCAATCTAGTAGGTGTTTTGCGCATTAATAAATCAGCTCAGATTTTGCTGAGAAGGCCGTCGATCCCTTGATTTGGCACCATCTACTAATACCGTTTAGGCCGCTCGTCATTAACTCACCAATTGTTGTCTGACGCATTCCCCGTAGCAAGACTGCTATGGCGTCGAAATGGGCCTGTGCATATATGCTACCTCCTACATTTGCCACATCCTACATTTGCCAATCCTGCTGCATAGCATAGCAACAATTCAGTCCGAAGTGGTTGGATCAATGTCATGCTCGAAAACAGCTGAGCCAATCGCTTTAACACTCGAGTTATCGAAGGCCCATTTAATATTAACAAAAGTTTCCAAACCTCCCTCTCTGCTTCAAATAAGTATCCAATTATCCGGACCAGCTGATCAAAAGTCGATTCCGAAGATCTTTATGTTCTATACACGTGCTGATAAGGTCACCACTAAAAGCAATGCCCGTCCTCAAATACCGATCAACAAGTCTTTTCAAATCTTTTAACACAAAAGATGTTAGGCAAATCGGATGAAAATCCCTAGGATTGGTGTGACTTCCTGGTTTTCGAATAAAGACCACCATTTTGTCCATCTTAAAACTGTAGGCACATATCCGACTGATTGTGATCCCCTGAATTAGATCACAAGACAAAGAATTAACACTTCTGCTCCATCATGGAAAAGTACCGTAACAATCCCATTCGCCTCAGCCGCCTTATACGGCACAAATGATTTCGGACCCCATAAAGTCCGAAAACGTAGCGTCATAATTCACCAAATGTTCATTAGTTGAAATTGGTGTATAATTTGCGGCGTGAATGCATAGATTTTCAATGCAAAAAAAAAGTTTATAGGTACATATATATGTATATATACCTTTATGAGCTGTCAAACGGCCGCCATTTTCCGCCACAAATTATTCATATTCACCACTTTTCTGGGCTTATTCTAGTCTCTCATAAGAGACATTTACTTTAGCAATCTTGAATGAAGCTAACGCATCATCCTTCGATTTTTTATTAGCATCAACTCTCGTATTGCTCTCCATTGGGCAGCTCTTCTATTTCCTCTACGTCGTTCAATTGTCGAGTTTATATTTCCCAGTTAGCTTTGAGTTTATCTCCATGCAAGAGCGACTTTGCGCAATTAGCAATTCGAAAATTAAAAAAACGTAACAAGTTCTGTATCGCCTGTCTGAGATTTCGCAATTTGTGAAAAATCAACGCAGTCTAATCCTGAACACACTTCATAAATCCGTGAAGAAGGCATCGGCCTTCTCACCCACTGATATTCTCAATATCAGTGGTGAATTGGCCGATGTAGTCCAGAAAACGCGAGTGTCTTGGCGATACACGAGTCACTTTTTTGACTGAAAGAAAATGTCAAAGAAGACATGGCGAGTGAATAAAATAAACTGACCTCAAGCTGGTCACGAAGATATGTAAGCGAAGCGTAAGCTGTCATAGGCACTGTATTTGAATTAACTAACATAGATTTTTCTTGAAAAAAAAAACTAAACAGCGGCCGTTCACCATTACACAACTGTTGCAACACAACTTCAATTTGGCGACATCAACGGCCAATGATAGTTGCGCCAAGGAAGACGCATGGACTAAAAAAGTAACGTTAATTAACTCTTTTTTTTTCAAACGTTGAAATCGTTTATTGTCTCCGCAGTTCAATCGATCAACGTATGATCGTTCTGCCGGTTGCTTTTTTTGTAATTGTTCAAATTGATTTCCTTAGCCTCACTATCTTTACAATTCACAAACCATTTTGGCCAATAAAAAAGTCGCTGATCGAGCTAATACGTTTCGATGACTGCAGAGCACCATTTTCCGATATCTCATGTTCTGATATCTCATGAAGCAAAAAGTCTATAATCGCTTAATACACTCTGATTCTGTACATGTTACCGAGGTATTACCAATAATAATAATAATAATAATAAACATGTTACCGAGGTATTACCAATAAATCGCCGAAGCACTTCGTTGGCCGATCACCGAATTTATGGTTATACCTACACTTACACAAATAATTACCCGAAGGGGTTTTAGAATGGTAGCACATGTTTCCTTTCGACCGACTTTGGCTACGGGATCTTATTTCGAATTGGTTTAAGCGATTGGTCAATTTTGACGGCGTACAAATAGACCACATCGGCACTAACATACATTACCTGTGAATTTGTTGACACCTCTCCAATCTGATCAGTTAGTTATGCCAAGCCTTTAGGCTATGGTGAAGATAATGAGAAGTAAATGGTGAATACCCGATAACCATAGTCAACAAAAAATCTTTAATCATTAATAGAAAACAAATTACTTAAATATCAATAACATTGCAAATACTATATTTCAATTGAAGAATAGTTACAAATTTTAAAACTAATTTCAACCAATTGGCATCAGTATTATCAACTTGCCGAAACCAGTAAAAAAATTTTTTTTCCTGACTCTACTCTCCCTATAGATCTACTCTGGTATATACTATACAGTAAACGCAAAAAAAAATTAACTGCAGCATCTTCGGAAAGAGTGCTGCCACATATATGCGGTCATATTTGCTGTCACGCCTTCTTTGAGTGTGTGTGCTCACTGTCACATGGGTGGGATTCGTATTAATTTTTGTTTTGCCTTCCTATTTCCGGTGAAAAAATATATTGTGTTGGTCGCTGTGCACACGGTGTATGTACGTGTACTTTTATTTTTCCTTTTTTTACATTATTGCGCATATTTTGTGTCGTGATTGGTGCATTTCTTTTGACGAGTTTAAAACTTAGAAAAGTCGTATTGTGATTTAATTTTGGTGGTCAAAAGGGTAGGGAGAAGCCATTTTTAATTCTTTTGTTTTGCGCGACCAATTTATGCATGGAGTTGAAATTTCATTCCAGGAGTAACAAAGACGAACCTAAGCTTGGATTTTTCACGGACTGAATTTCGAACAGAAGGATTGATATTTCTTCGGCACTGAGACAGGGCGGCGACATCGGCCACGAGCAGTGCCTCTGTCGGCGCTTAGATGGATGGATGACCAGACCATGGGGGTGTGGTTCGCAACAATTTGGTTAGGGATTGTGCTATGTGGACCAACTCGTTATTGATCGGCTCAAGTCCGGCCTTAACGGCTCTTTGATGGTTTGCATTGTCACTTCTATTCGTCACACCGATTCGACCACCCTCCGGTTACAGACCATGACCCGTAGTTCTCCCTGTCCAGCCGCTAATGTAGCAAGTGTCTATACCAGATGTGACAGTAGTCGGTTATGGATTGGAACCAGACATCTGCTTCAACTCAGGGTCGGGTCACACATAAAATTGCGCCATTCTCTCAGATAAACTCTCAATTAACCGCAATTGTGTGTAGCGTTTGGGTTGACAACATTGCTCCAAACAGATAACAATGCGCGGGATCGGTCAAACATTGCTAGCGAAAACTGTCTCGGCCAACGATCTAATTTCATTCAGAGTAGAACCATCATTTATTCGTTCCAATTACCAGACACTTTTATGTGACAAGTGGCAACACCTGCAATATCTCGCACTCGCTCATCCTTAATACTATGCCCCCCTTCGCTTAATGATAGGATCAAACATTTACGGCGGCATGTCATCAGCTGGACTGATACCCACCTAGTCAAAATAACTCGGCAATAGTAAATTCTACAAATTTCGGTTGAGGTTACTGTGGCCCAGACTCATCAATTATTTGTTTGTCATTCAATTAGTTTACACTCGACAGCTTGTGACAGCTGAAACATAAATTCAACTCTAACGAAATTTTGAGAATTTGAAGGGACAGCTCTGTCCGTTACACAATTCACAGAAAACTGAAAAAAAAAACAATTCTCCAAAAGCGACAATTTACAGAAAATACAATTCGCCCAAAATTCACCTAATATACAATTCTCGGAAAACGATAATCCACCGAAAGCAGCCGGTTATGACCAGATTTCAAACGGAATTTTCTGGATTTAAATCGAAAATGACCGGATTACAACCAAAAGGGTCCTGATTTTAACTGGAAGTGTCTTGATTCCAATCGGAAACAACCAGATTTTAACCGGAAGTGACCGGATTTCAACCTGAAGTGATCGGATATCAACTCTACTTTTTTGTTTTTTTTTGCCGAGTATATTTAGGCACGAAGGAGAGAAGGATGGCAGGATATGGATTCGTCTGATGCCTAAAAAATTGTCAAATTGTTTTTCCAGAAGCTGCCGCCGGTTAATATCCGTCCACTTTTGGTTGATATCCGATCATTTTCGGTTGACATCCGGCCATTTACGGTTGAAATCCGGTCACTTCTGGTTGAAATCCGGTAACTTCGGAGTTCGTAACCTTGGTTGCCGGACGCTATATCTTCCACCTGGAAATTTACTATGCGCAACCTCTAAATTTTCCGTAATAATTTTCTGTCAATGGCTGGATTCAATAACAGCTTTTCCACCTTCCGAATCAAGGTGCTGATCTTGCGATGCTGATGCTGAAACGATTTCAATGATGACTCATTTAATCCTCAATTTTTTAAGGTAGAGCTGCGTTTTCAGATAGAAACATAGCTTCTGGTCCTTGATTCAGTAATGCTCGTATTCGATGCAGTTCATTACTTTCAAACTGGACTTGAACTCATGTCGTCGTAAGTTAATTCTGTTAAATCGCTGTTTCAGCAAAGTGTGATTGAATGGGACACATTTTCGTAACACTAGTCATTGCGTATACTAAATGTGCCTGAACGTTTTGCCACGAATCGTATCTCGAAGACTGTAGCTTCCGTCGCAGATCTCTCTGTTGTTCGTCCGATGTCTGCTAAAATGCATTCGCTGAAGATAATTTTTAAGATTCATATTCACATTTCTTGCGACTAAGTTTCAACAGGCAATCACGACCAGTCCGGGTGACAAATAACTTAAACCCAATTGCTAGTCGCGGCATAAGCTGTTTCTGTTTGGATTTAAATTATTGATAAAGCCACAAGACTAGAGCTGTTACTGCCATTCATGGACAACTTTCACAGGCGTAACCCCAAGCAACCAAATTAGGTTGCTTAACGGTAATGCAACCGTTTTGTAACCGCGGTTCTAATAAAGCATTCGGCTACTATACGGTACAGCAACGTTACAGAAACGTTGCTGAAACCGGTTTTGCCAGGTTAAAGGCTAATCGAGGTTATAAAGTACCCTTGCTGTGACGTTATTGTAATTTTACTAGCAACGTTGTAGTAACGTTAAAAAAAACTGAGGCTAGAGATTAACTTTGCATGAACGTAATTGCTACGGATGAACATAATTACTACGAATTCCCTGAAAATCCGCCAAAATTCCGGGCGATTTCCGGAAGAATTCCAAAGAAATTCCGGGGTAATTTCGGGAAATTCCAGAAAATAGCATATTATAACAATAAAATATGATTTCCCACCGGAAGAAGGACGAAAGTGACCAGAAGTGACCCCAAACGCCAGCTTATCTTCTGATTATTTTTGGGTGTAGTTCGATTTCCGAACATTTACTGTCCCTTCCGTTGGTTTGTTACTTCCGGTCTTGTCGTTAACTTCCGTTCATCTTCCGCTCAACTTCAAGTCACGTTCCGTTCCCCTTCCGGTTCACTCGGTCAACTTTCGGTCAATTCCAGTCAACTTCCGTTCGCTTCCGATCAACTTTCGGTTGGTTAAACCATCAATTTCTAATCAGTGAATGGTGCCGTCAACTTCTGGTCGAATTATGGCCACTTCCGGTCAACTCCGGTCACTTCCGGTTAACTTTCAATCACTTCCGGTTTCATTTCGGTAACTTCCGTTCAATTTCCGGACAACTTCCGGTCATTTTCGTTAAGCTCACTTCCGGTCACTTCTGGTCACTTCTGGTTACTTCTGGTCACTTCTGGTCAACTTCTGATCGACTTTAGAACACTTCGAGTCAATTTCCGCTCACTTTCTATCAATTTCCAGTCATTTACGGTCCATTCCCTATCCGACATCAATATGTAAAATTGTATGTTATCAATAACCCGCGACGAAACCCGATTTAAACCTCAGTTGTGAATTAACTGTTTTATAACCAAGGTTTCATAACCTAGTGTTAGGTTACCGAGCAACCTTTATGAAACCTAAAATAAACCGAAGTTATTATGTAACGCTACTGTAACCGAAATTTGGTAACCGCAGTGTATTATTTTGTTTCTTGGGACATATCTTCCAGAGTTTCACTCCTCCCTAATTTATATTCCAAATGTACACAATATAAATACATGTCACGACGTGTGTGCATTTTACAGTTCGACATTAATTTAATAGAACATAACAAATTTTCGATAATAACGAAACATTTTGTGTGTAATTCATAAAACGAAAATTTATAAACGGTTTTCAACTTGTCCGATGATTTTGATTTCTCATAAATATATAGATTTTGGTATAACTGGTAACATTTGGACAATATCCTGCGGCTCACAATGTCGCAATTTGCTATTTTCATTTGTATATTCGTAATTGAATTTAGCTGTGATTGTGTATGTGTGGCTGAGTAGGCAATCACTGACAGACTTCGAGATTTCAATTAGACTGCAATGAGAATGCAATAAGACCTTAAGATTTCCATATAATAGTTCAAATGGTACTGCATTGATATTCACATATTTCACAGTGTTTTCAAGATTTAATTGAGACGCTTGAATTATTCATCAATAACATGGAAAGATGTTGTTAACTGTATGTTTTCAAGGAAATTTGTTCCTAAAATGTTGCCGTAAATAGTCTTTAAACAACAAGACAACCTGTGTTGCCTATTTGTTTTTACGAAGTGTATGTGAAGTCGACTTTTGATATCAGCAACATGTGTTTGTAATGTTTTGTTTCTTATGAGAAAACATGTTGTTGAGCATTTGTTACACATTTGATTTTTTTGAGTTTTCAATAAGATTTCAAGATTTCAATGGGACTGCAATGAGATTTAAAGACTTCAATGAGATTTCATGTTTTAATGGTATTTAAATAAATCTAAGTTATCAAGATTTCAATTGGATCTGAATGAGATTTTAAGATTTCAAGAGGCAATGAAATTTCAAGATTTTAATGAAACTGCAACGGCATTTAAATAAGATTTCAATGATAATTCAACAATAATAATTCGACGTCTACGTGTACGTGCGCGACAATAGTTAAACTTGTAAAAATACACTTTAAAATAAAGATTTAACTGAAAATTGTACCGCGGCCTGTCATACACTAATTCGTCTACAAAAGTGTTCTGTTTGAGAATTAGTAGTGTTATGAATTTATTTTTTATTTACTTTATGATATACTATTTTCTAGTATGAGTAAGTGAACACTGGCAAATATAAGATAATGTGTTTTAGGCGTAATCTTAATTATATATATTAACCCCGCACGTATGCTATGTGAATAACAACATATAATTGATATACTTAAACAACAATAGAGCTTTAAGTTCTAAAATTGGTAATTCAGTGAGTATGCCAAATTTAGTGAACGTTTCTACAAGAGACCCGTCAAGCAATAACGTGACCATACCCGAAAAAAGTTTGGCAAAGATGAGGGTTTTTGGCATATCTGAAGAAATGGCGACAGACAACATAAAGACTAGGCTACTCGAGCAGAACTTCAATATTTTCCAAGCTGACTCAGTTTTAAGTATAAACAGTGTGAATAAAGCTGTCACCTCCGATCGTTATTGGTTTAAGTTGGAATGCGGCTCGCAAACATTTTCTGCTGCTATTATCGAAGGAAAGCTCAGAATCGGAAGGAATATCTTAACCACGAGGGAGATGGTTAACATTCGCCGGTGCTTTATGTGTCAATCTTATGGGCATTCATCGAAAACTTGTACTAGCTATCCTAAATGCCTTAAATGAAGTTACAATTAAGAAAAAAATATAATGTAATGAGATTTCAATACAATTTGAAGATTTTAATTTCAATCAGACTCCAATGGTATACGTTATTCAAATAAGATTTCAAGATTTTGATTTGAAATTATTAGAAGATTTTATTTAGATTTCAAGATTTCAGTGGGGCTACAATTTAAGGACTTCAATGATACTGCATAGTAACATTCAGGATTTCAATAAAACAAGGTTTCAAGAAGACTATAAAATTTCAATGAGTTCGCTAAGCGATTTCTAGATTTCAATGGGATTTTAATAAGATTTGAATGAGACTGTGATGAGATTTCAAGATTTAATTGGCATTTCAATGAGATTCTTAGTCCCAAGATTTCAATGAGTAATTTCCCCCTAGATATGTGCCGCATGTATGTTTTGTTGATAGTTCGAGGTTGTCATGATTGGGAAACGAATTTCAAAGTACCAAATCAACATTTTGAATGAAACATCTATTTAAGCATGTAACTTCTTCTTTTTTTTTCATAATTTTTTCGTAAAAGTCTTAAATACACCACATTAACGATTTATTTCGATTTATAGACAAAAAAATGCACTCCGGGTTCATGTAGGTGTAATTATCCTCATTTCATTTTCTTATATATAGATAGATCGTACATTAGAGTAACTACATGCTGTAATGCAGCAGACTATTTAACCAGTTAGCTTATTTCCATTGGCATTGATAAATAGTTAGTAATTAACTACTTATATAATATACTCCATAATATAGTTTAAAAAGCATTTTGTGATTTAGTGCATTTCTTTCTCTCTCGTATAAGGTATGTAGGTACTATATATAAATATATAGTTTTCCAAAAGAAAAATGCGCACTTTTTGAGCATAAAAAGAAAATAAAGAAAAACGCTCGACTGTCGAAATCATTGTACATAAATATTGCTTTAAACAGTTTTTAGTTATACTCGTACTATAATACCATCTACATTCTACATTTATACCCTTTACTCTCATATATGTATGAAAGAGAATTTAATGAGTTTAAAATATTTAATGGCTGGGAATATATTAGGAAAAGTGTACCATTTTACGTATGTTCCTATCCTATTATATGCACATAATAAACCGTCTGCATAAGTTGATTGCAATTTACAAAAGGAATTGATTGATTTATGGATGCGATTAGTAAAATCGTTTTTTTTTCTGTATAGAAAAGCAAGTTGTACAAACGTTTTATGTCGATTTTTTATTTTACATTAAAATATCGACTCAACACCCGTATACGAATATATATGTAAATATACTTAGTTCAAATGAATCATATATCCATACATATTTTATCCGGTCGGTGCCGAATGGAAATCAAATTGAAAAAATGGAGGTATTAGATTTAATCAAATTGATTCGTTTTCAGCGATTTTCATTCCTTTTAAAAATAGCCATTTGAGGATTTTGTATAAATGAACTCGTATGTTAGTATAATGAGATTTGAATTATAAAAGACGGTTAAATTTCGTCGCACGGTATAATGAAATTGATTGAGTACATTTATAGCATCTGTGTGAGGCTGGGTAATAAGAAAAGAAATACTGGACCAAAAAACCAATATCACTTTATGTTTAGAACGAAAATTTATTGAGAAAGTGGTTAAATGCAAATGGTGACTAACTTATATCTTTATTAAATATTTATATAACTATGAAATTAGATATATACCTATTTATAACATGTCATTTATGAATTAAGAGTGTTAAAATAATTTAACCTGAAAGTATTAATTAAAATAAAATATTTGAAAATTAATCCAGCTGACGAGACTGCTGCACGCTCTGATTCGACGCTTGTTATCAGAACAGTACCATCGATTTCAAACAACGCTTTCTCTTCTTTAATTGTTTTAGTTAAGTCTTCTGTTCTCAACTTTTTTTTGGCAGTTAAAATTTAAGTTTGTAAAGTTTTTTTGTTTTGTTTTTTTTTTATTTGTTTTGTTTTGTTTGTTTGTTTGTTTTGTTTTATTTTGTTTTTTTTTTGTTTTGTTTTGTTTTTTTTTGTTTTTTT
>JANTEX010065549.1:0-15509 GCA_024741295.1 Macrocera vittata
GCTGCAAAAATAAACTAATTTTTAGCAAAAATATAACCGCTACACACTCATAAACTGAAAAAATTGACAATTTACAGCTTATTATTCACGATCATAATTAATATTATAGTTTTCTCAATAGATGGCAACATCGAATGCATCCATGCAGTGTCCTGCCACCTATTGAGAAATCTCAAGTTAATATTTACTGGCTTTTTCCAAGAATATCAGACAAGTATATTATAAAAGGGCTCTCGATTCGGTTTCAAAATTCATAAAGTTGACAGAAACAAAACATCAAATAAATAAGACAATTTTAATCGGAATCGAACTAACGAATAGAGTTGAGTAAATGAGATTTTTATTAATTATTTTCAAAAAAAAATCCATTTCGCGAAATGTCAATTAATTAATTATTGTATAGCTAACCGCAAGATGTTATAATACACAAAATAGAAAACAATTTTTAAAAACTTAATCCATTACAAGCTTAGCAATTAGCACCAATACTTTTTAAATACTTAGTCTATTAGAAGTAGAGATAATGCATTGAAAGCCTGGTAATATTCAAATTTTATTATTAATTTTGCGCTCCACATTTTCATATCTGAATATCATATTGTTGCATCTCAGCAAGAAATTGAGCTTTTATCTATATGTTGCTTTGTTATATATATATACTAGTATATATAAAAAAACAACAAGTAAAATGGAAAAAGCGGTACAAAATCTTTTAGCGCCGAGGCAAATGTTAAACCAACGATATACACAACATACACATACCTAATTTTATAGATACCCAAAAATACAATTTTTTCATACACACAAATAATAAATTTAAATAGGAAGAGACTGTAGTTATTTATTAAATAAACCTAAAATGTTGCTATATTTTTAGGGAAGTAGTTTGTAGTTGTATATTGAAAGGAAAAAAAAACCAACAACAACAATATACTTATCAAATAATTGTTAAAATTGTTATACATATAAAAAAAATAAAATATTATTTTTAAAAGCCATAACTATACATAAGGCTTTAAATGTGCAATATAATAATATGGTATATTTATTGTGATAACTTTAAAATATTTTCTAGTCATATAAAACTATAATGTTTTCGTAGAGGCTTCAAATACGTTTTTTTTTTAAGAAACAAGGATACAGATTAAGTACGAGTCCATTTTATTTTATATAAGTTTGAAAGGAATTTTTCGTGAGAAATACAAAAATCGATTTATTGTTATTTGTTTGTAAATTGTTTACAAAAAAAAAATTTAAAATCAATAAAAGGGCCAGTGGCTTAATGTTTTAAAAATGTGTTTTTTGCCTTTGTGGTAACTATTTCGCAAATGCTCAGGTAAGGTGCATAGTGTTCGCCGCCTGAACCCTATAAGCCAGCTCTGAAAATGGGTTTATATTTCCGTGCCTACTCATGGAACCAAATATGACGACCATAAATAAAAAGCAAACCAATCAAGGACAAACTTCAACTACGAATGACAAGCCAATTTCGTTCGCAATTTTCGGCTCATCAGAAGATAGAGTTAGGGGCGAGGTTAGGGGCCATTCATTAATTATGTCACGTAAAAACTTACTTTTCTGGACCCCTCCCCCTCTTGTCACACACTTTTGTTTTACAGCTTGTTCTACGGTCACGCTCACTTAGACCCCTCTCCTCCTCCCAGAGCGTGACATAATTTGTGAATGGCCCCTTACTAATCGCTAATCAGACTGCAGGCAGTGAGCTTCAATTACGGGCTAGAATAGAAAGAGCCAGATCTATCCCTTCCGACCTTGTCACAAAATACAAATGCTGAAGATCTTCAAATCGACAGACGCTGGACTTGAGAAAAAACGACGAGTACGAGTCCAGCTGTCTTTAGTCAAAGTCAAAGCTGAAGACATACCAATACCTCAGATCAACTACTTTAAAAAATCGCTATTTACAGAGGCGTCGGAAGTGTTCGTTTTCTGTGGGTTCAAAATTTGCATGGTTTTGTTTATATTATGCTAAGGAAAGATTCTGTTTCTTATGTATGTACTAAAGGTCTATCAAATATATATTATTATTAAATATATTATTTTTTAGGTTCTGTAGTTATATATGTTTCGTGAGAATAATTCACAGATCCCCGGTGACCAGTGGCATAATTTTAGATTTTCTTTAGGGAGGGCATTGGCGAATCTTAGAAGGCAAAGTTAAAACTCTTTATTTTTGTTCTAAAATTGACATCTTTATAGGAAGGGACTGATTATTCTAGTGGAGTGGCCTCCCTAGCCCCTCAAAAATGACGCCCATGTTATAAACAGAAGAACTGATGGTGTTGAATGCGGTAATCGATATAGAGGGTGCATTCGATAATAAGCCCTATCGCAAATGTACCGGAAGTGACAGCAAAATGGACTGGCAATGGCCAGCGAAAATTGTGCATAAGTGGGAGAAATGGGATCGGAAGTAACCCAAAAGTTACTTCAAAAGTCATCGGGAGTGAACCAGAAGTAAACGGAAGTTAAAGGAAGGGACCAAAAATGACAGACAAAGGACCGTCACTTTCGGTCCATTCTCGTCCCCTTCCGGTCTCATTCGGTTAATTTTCTGTCACTTTTTGTCCTTTACGGTCCATTTCCGGTCGCTCTGGTCCATTTTCGATGGCTTGCGGTTAATTTCGGTCACTTCTGGTCGATTTTCGGTCACTTCATTTAATATAATTTGTTGTGACTTCCAGTTGATCAGTATCAAGCCACTGCCAGTTACAAACACTCAATTTCCAGTGGTTTTCGATCGATTCCACTGACTTTTTTCAGTTTCCGCTGACTTCCGGTCCATCTCTGGTCACTGCACTTCCATTTCTATTGAGTTTCTCCGGTCACTTTTAGTATATTTCCGTAAATTCCTGTTCATTCTCGGTCACTTGTGTGTTCCATTCGACTTTCGGTGACTCTTGGTCAGTTTCATGTCACTTCCGGCTGAATTTCGAATATGTACTTATTTTTTAATTTATGGTGACTTCCAGTGACTTTCGGTTCATTTGTGGTCGATTTTCGCTAATTTACGGCCCATCTCTGGTCACTTGTGTTCACTTACAAACTCTTTTCAGTAAATTCCGTTTTCATTTTCGATCACAACTGCCGGTCAATTTCGATCACTTCCGATCGATTTCTGGTCAATTCCGGTCATTTTTCATGCCTTTTTGCCGCTTTCCTTTCTCATCTCCTTTCGGTCTCTTCCATTTCCACTTCTGGACCCTTTCAGTCTATCTTTCCGGTAACTTGCGTCAGTTCTGGTCCATTTCTGTCGACTTCCAGGTCACTTTCAAATACTTTCAGAAGTCTATTTCTGTTCACTTTCGGTCAATTTTCGTTTACTTTTTCTCGATTTTCGGTCTCTTCCGGTACATTCTTGTCCCCTTTCGATATATTCCCTTCACTTTTGTTCCATATTTCCGTTTACTTTCAGTAGATTCGGTACATTTCTGATCCGTCGATTTTCGGTCACTTCATTTGATATAAGTTGTTGTGACTCGGTCGGTCGGTCCTATTAGGGCTACATATATAGATAGATAGATTTCAATTTCAATTGAAATTGAATAGATAGATTTCAATTAAAAAACGTCGCCTGCGGCGGGGTGTTTTGCTGTTCGGCGGTAACCGAATTTAATCAAAGTACTTACATATTAAACTTTGTGTAAATGTGCGCCGAAGTTGTTTTGCGTTAATTTCGGTTGATTTCAACAACGCATTTCATAACTTGTGTTCATATTTTAAGTATCGGTTGATATAAACTTGTATAAAATCAAAGTTCCCTTAATTTGCCGTAGGTGGGGCAGGTTCGACATGTTGAACTTTCTTAAAGGGGGCCTCTGCCTGTGACTAATTCTCACGCGCATTATCGTCGCCAAATTTTCGTGAAAAAAATAAATATTCATGGGCTAATGTAGCATGTATGTATATTCAAAACTTAGTGGATTTAAACGTAAAAAAAATAGCACAAAGGATCACAAAAATCAGGGCGCAACAATATGCCCGTAGGTAGCCCCGTTAATAAGAAAAATGGAAAAAAATCAGTGGGTTCATGGACTCCTTTGATAAAAATCCCTCATACTCACCTCCGCGCCGCTGGCAGTTTATCCTCGGCAAGATCTGGAAAAAAACTAAGCCGACTGAGTATGAATCCACGAGATAGCGCTGACAAAGAACGATACGAAGAAATCGTAAAAAAGGAGCAAAAGAAGAGAATTCGTTCTCATGTGTCGCTGGGTGGCCATCACGAAGTAAGAGCCATAAAAACCTTACCAATCGTGCTGCTTATAGATGATGAAAACTACGAACCGCTGGCCAATACTTTACAAACTCAATGAATACTCTACACACTCAACTTTGAAGATCGAATTCTAACTGGTATAGATTAGATATTGAGAAGAGCGTCTACATAGTATTAAGACTGGCACTGAGATATTATATCGGTCCGAAAATGAAGGTTTATATAAACTATTTCCAAAAGCTAGACAATCACAGACTAAAAGAAGAAAAGCTACCATTCTGATGCTACCCTCGTTGGGGCCTTCTTATTTTGCAAATATCTTATGCAGTCTAGCGACTTCCCTAGACCCGTCAACTTCTTCACAAAATCTTTCAGAAGATTGCCGCTTTTTTCGACGAACTAGCAACTTGAAATCTCGCTGTGCAGATTTATATTTTCCGTCCAGCGAATATCGTCGCTATGTTTTCTGGCTGAATTCCATCCCCTTCTGGCCTTGGTCGGCAGCCTGTTCAATTTATCCACGGCACTGGTATAAGTTTGCCACTATTTTCAAGAACTTGTAGGGAGGTTCCAGAAACAGACATGAAAACAGAAACATATTCAGATAGGATAGTAGACGACAAAATCACTTCCTTTCTGGTAAAATAATGGTCTCACGTAACTCACGAAATAAACCAGGCGATTATTCAACTCCTGTTGTGCGCAGCGACCCTATTGGGACTCTGACAGAGACTTTAAGAAAGCAATTAGAGCTGCCGAGAAACAGTCATGAGCAGAGTACTTCCAAGATATAGAGTCAAGAGTGTATGTACGAGAGGCTCAGCCAGACTTAGTACAGTTCTGTCCAAAAAATACTCTAACTCTAGTTTCCTAAGAATAAGCTGCGATGAATGGACAGAATCATGCCTAGTCCATCGCTAAGACTTTTAATTGAAACTCACTTTCCAACGAGTACAAACTATGTTCTGCATATCCGAGTTCCGGGAAGTTAAGAATGGAAAGATCAAGTAATTAATAGAGAAGCAGTCACTTGAGCCTCAGATAGCTTTTTCCTAATATGAATCTGCAGGCTTAGGCGAGATCTTTCCAGCTATTCTGCAGCAAACCAGGAAAGAAGACTTAAATACATTTAGAGAGAATGTCTAAGATTAGGATATGTACCTTATATCTGTAGAGAAGTAAAGTGCTATGTTCATACCGAGTATCACACGCGCAAGGCAGCTAAACAACAAATTTAAAGTAGAAGCTATACAACACGTACAGAACAGAACTACAGATAAAAATTATCTCAATACTATGTTCTTGAACTATTCAATCTGACCTTGGATGAGTTCTAGATTCTGGAGACTACATAAATCCGGTTCTTCCGGTTGTGGACAAAGACAAAACATTTAAATCGATTTTTCCTTCTAGAGGGCCACCAAATAGAAAACTTTGACACGATAATCTACACAGACAGTTCGAAAATAGACCAAGGAGTAGAAGCCGGAATTTTCTCAAATGCTCTAAAATATATCACCGACATACTTACTTTACTGTGTCGGGCACTACAGCTGAGAGCCTCTAACCAGAGGCGTAGCTATGTTTTTCGCCGCCCATGGCAAGTTGATTTTAACCGCCCCCCCTTCCCTCGTCTGCCACCACACCGCTATTTTTTGTTTGCAGAATAGAGGTTGTTTGTTGAACCCATTCATTATGTTTCGTATCTGTCGGTTCATCAGTCTTGTGTTTCTTTCGTTGTTTGCTGTGTCAATTTCACGTCTCGATTTTTCTTCCAACTCCCATTTCTTGCTCCGAGAGAGTTTCCGGTCAATTTGCCGCTTGCTGCTGTAATCCTGGTATTTGGCTGAAGTTGCTCGCGGTGTGTGTTTTGTCACGAGTCGCGTTCTTGGCATGATTCGCTGCCTTACACTTATTAACGCCAGTCTTTCTTCCCACTAACTCTTCTGTAATGTGCTCTATATTCGGTTGAAATTGATTTAACTTGTCGGTTACTGATAGTTGCTCGTTTTCTATATAAAATTCGTTGCTCCAGTTGATTCACAAATCGCTGCTTTGTCTTCCCGTTGTTCAGCTTTTCGACGTCAACTTCTCGTAGGTGATAACACCACGATCCCGAGCACTAATCCGGTGTCTTCGCTTTTACGAGGAAGTGGTCAGAACCCACACTAGGGCCACAGAGGGTGCGCACGTCCATAACGCTTGACGACACTCGTCGATTAATTTGAAATCAGTTTGGAATACCGATGTGCCGTTTGGAGGTTTCCATATGGCTTAGTGAATGTTCTGATTGTTGAAGCCACACAAAGTTTTTGTCCGATCGGACTCAAATTTTGAGTTGCGCATTTTTTTAAAGTCTCTAAACTTCTGTAAAAGCAAAATTCGAATTTAATAAGACAAGCGCGAGCGAACTAAAAAAATGTTTTGCTGGAATCGTCTTAAAAACCTCGAAAACGCATTTTTAACTTAATTTGGGGGTAGTAAGAAGTAGGCAAAATCAAACATATGATATGTATGTACCAAAAGCCTGGCATACAAACTTTTTTGTTCTACAAACTGTACTTTTCTACTGTGACCCCAAATGTTCATGAATTTCTGACACCTGATCCTGCGGTCGCAGGAGAATTAGTATACATGGTAAATGTTTGTTTGTATGTCTACATATTTTTCTCTTGTATACTTTTTTACTGAGACTCCAGCTTGACATGTATCATAGAAATTCTAAAACATGCATGTATTTAGGTGAACTGGGGACGCAGTAGAAAAATGAACATAAAAAAGTTTGTTCCTATCGCTCCGTCTCTATAAAGGTTGTCTCTGGATGTACTTAAATCGAAGTAAAAAAGAAAGTATGCAAAATGTGTACATGCCGACGCACGCACTATTTTCATATAAACATATACACTATACGATACCTACCTACTACATTCAACTATATCTATTATAGATATGTATATATATGGCCTATATAAGTATTATTACTGATTGTAATATGTTGTTTTGTTATTATATAGATAACAATAACATTTGGATTGAATTTACACCAGAACACTACTATATTTCACAAAATGTTGAAATCGTAAGAATGTATATTTTTTGAATATCTGCCGCGCCGATAACTAAGCTTCTGACACACCGGTGAATCGCGATTAACATCTTAAAAGCTTTTTTTTATAATGGCGCTACAAACAGGCCCATTTTGTTTCAAAATACGTACTAGACTCAACATTTTCGCACATAAAAAAATCAATATGGCGCATCCACGGCATATATTCAACAACACATACGCACACATCCACATTATTTAAGAGAGGGATGACGTAATAACCTTGAAAAAGAGCACAAAATCAAACTTACGAGAGCTTATAAAGAAAATTTGCTTCGTTGTACGAACTGTAGAAATAAAAAGTTTTCCTCCATCACTTTTCGTACCGCGGTCGTTTAGTGAACATTAACGCGACCCTTTGCAAACGGCGCTCCGCCCTACATATTTTACCAACCACCCAATAAAATACAATAAACAGGTAAATTATTAGTGCTTTTTATAAAATATTAGTAGAAAAAGCTTTCAATTCTATAACTATTATAAAAAAAGTGTAATAAAACTATAATACTCTATCGCGATTGTGTCTGGTGAATTACCAATTTTAAAGTATTATCGATTGACTTCAATTGAAACAGGGTTTGTGCTCTAATTATATAAAAACTAAGTAGTTTTACATATCAAATAAATGGCCAATTGTGAAACGTGTTACGTAATACTGCTGCATTAGTTTTTCGTTTTCATTTTTTTTGTGCCAATTTTTCATTTTTTTTTTTTCATAAATGATATAACAGGAAGCATGTGACAATTTTGAAGCAAAGGAAAAAAGGCCTAACGATGAATGAAAATTGTCCTTTTTCCTATATGCTTTGCTTAATATATTTGAATTTTGGAAAAATACAATGTTGCCGCCGAACATTTAACAAAAAAGCTGAATGAAAATTCGCGTTTAGAAAATATGTCATGGTGGCGTTATGTAACCCATCGTCGGAATAAAATTAGATTGTTCTTGAAAATGGTGGCCCAGTTATAATCAAAGTTACGAAAAATGTGCCAATTTTGTTACATAATAAACTACGTAAATTGTATTTGAAAATTATTTTAAAATAACATTGTGCTATGTGGCCGAGTCGTGATTATTAATAATTTCGAAGAAATTTTTCATGAATCAAATACTCATGCACATACAATGTCAGTTTCAAAATGGCGAAGTTTTCTGATTTATTATTTGTAGCATTTTTATGATTTTTTTTTTTGTTTCAAGTTATTTGCATTTTGCTATAAATGGTTTTGATTTGCAATAAAAATGGAGATTTTAGTAATTTCCGATTTTTCAAGCTGCATAGATTCTGTGAACCGGGATGTAATTTTTCTTGTAAAAATTACACGTGATGATTTTTCATATGTATATATATATGTATATAAAGATGTGTATATGAATGTACTGTACATGTAGCCGCTATCGGTATTACAGATTAGCGCGTGTCAGTACATTGACGTACGAATACCATGGTCGTTTAATCGATAAATTGGAGATGTGCAATATCAAAGTTTTTGTTAAAAAAAAACCTGAAACACTCGTTTTTTTTTGAATTGTTTTCTGAGCATATCTATACAGTGAATAATTTGAGCTTAACTGATAACACATCCGATTTTCAAATTAAATATACAATGCATTTGTCTAATAGGCATTTATAGGTCAACAATTTTCGGCACTTCAAATCATTTCTTGGAAATTAGGTCTGATTTATATCTCATTTATTTCATGTTTAAATTTTAGGTTCTTATATAACATAAATTACGAAACACTAGAACTTGAATTTTAAGAATGATTTGTGAATCTGTCTTTAAATTAATATCAATAATAAGCTATTGTGCTGCAAGAGTGCATATAAGTACATAGTTCCTTAATTTCCAAATTGAGTAAATTGGTAATTAAGTCTTATCTAGATTTTTTAAAACACTAAAACGTAGACCGTCCCAATTATTGAACGGCAAGATAGTGTTCCAAAATTGAAAAAAAAAAAAATAGATAAGGAATTGGAACAGCGCTTATATAATATATTTCATTACCTTTAGTACCTTTATATAATACGCTGTGTTTCATCCCTGATTTACCTATTGCACATGCCCGACTCCATACATCAATACCGAGTGAGATCAATGCATTTTTCTTCCATAGCGCAGCCTATCACAACTATTACGTACCATAACATTTTCTCCGGATCTCTAAAACCAATAAATTATGTAATAATTTATTGTTGGATTTCATTTGCACACTTTCCACCTGTTCTGATGGTTTAAGCTACAACAATAACTCATCTCATCTATATTTTATTGAGTTTTCTGTTACCTATCGAATTGTTGTGCGTTTTTGTTGGCGCAATATGTACAAACCTAATTGAACAAATGTATCTTCATACAATTATCCCGGCATAAGTCTTAACTAAAACCAAATTGTTGTGAAGCAAAAAAAAACGAGAGAAAATACAATTCATTACACATCTTAAAATAATTCTTAGAAAATACAATACGTGTTGTTGTTGTTGTCGTTATTTTACATAATAGCTGTGCGTGTGCATACGTTCCAAATTAACAACAATGTATGAACACAAAAATAAGTTGAATCGAATTGATCGAATTCAAATAGCCTATTTTTAAACCGAACGATCGACCCCAATCTTATTATTGTGTAAAACGTATGTTTTCAAGGAACAGTCGCGCACATACTTTAGTGTAATGCTTGGTGTCAATGTCAGCGATCAGGGTCAACTAATCTGTCTTTTTTTTTAGGTTTTGTTTATTTGTGACATCATGCATGCTATTTTCAGTTTCTTGATTTGTTTGCAATCAAATGCATTGCATAGAATAATATTAATTTAATTATGTTTACTTGTCAACTGATCGAGTCTAAATTTATTTTAATTAATAATTAACGAGTTACAATAATAATTAATGTGAAAACATTTTTTTAGTTTAGGGAATCGATAGTATTTGCGGTCTTAAACTGTTGAGCCGATCGACCTACTGTACCATAAAGTAAAAGAATAACGTGAGAATCAATTTCTTGTCAAGTAATTTGTCATTCCATACGTATGTCGTTTATTATTTCACATTAATGTGTATTTCTTTATGCGCATACAATAAAAAGCAATACACGAAATGCGACTGGGGTTAACTCGAGTTTTTATTAAAAAGTTGTTTTGTTTGAATATAATCTTTCTACAATAATTTAGAATTTTTTAAATGGAATAATCATATTAATTAGCGAGCTTTTTCTCCGAGTAATGGTAATCATTGTGACGTCATCATAGAAAAATTCGCTGCGACACCACCTTTATATATAAATATTTTGTCGTCATGGCAAATAATGTGATCTATATACACATAATTTTAATTTATGTGATGTAGCGAAATAAGTCAAAGTTCTTCATTGATAATTTTTCGGCACGTTGTTACTGGGCTAATCTTATCAAATTCTGTAATGATGATTTGGCGCGACTTTATTTTTAAAAAATTGTAATTCGTTGCGAAATAATTTATTAATTGATAAAGAATTTGCAGTTTTCACCCATGTCATGATAATTAGTGTCTCGGCGATGAAACGTCTAATCTAGTAATTTGCGTTTGAATATAGCCATTTGTCACTTATATTGTTATTGTTGATATCGATCAGTAAATTCCTTTTCATCGTTCAATAATACTATCCAGTTGTAATTATCTACAAGGTCACTCATTTTAGTCAGCAAATGTTGCCTTTTAACATACCTAAAGTTTTCTGAAAGATCTCTTAAAAATATTTCTAGTAAGCACTCTTGGAAAATTATTTTACATATTGAAATGTTCGTTTTAATTTTTCAAAAAGCCTTCATTACACTTCTTTTTTGAGAAATCTTACTTTAAGTTTTCTATTTAAAGAACAAATACATACTGCCATTTCTACTAGATTCGTTTGAACTATCTAGAAACCTTCTTGTACAAGTTTGAAATGGTTCTTTTAGAAAAAATTCTTTAGAGATACTTTGAGTTTCTTCTACAAGATCTGTGTTTTTTTTTAGGATACTTATTCAAGACTTCTTAAAACAATCTTAAGGGCCGCTTTATTCAAGAAAACTCGAAAAAGAATGAAATAAAAAACTTTTAAAGCAAACTTCATATTTAAAATAAACAATCTTTAAGTCTTCTTATACAAGAATACTTGAAATCGACTGAAGTCGGCAATGTCTGTGGTGAGTACCGCTAGTCCTAATACACTTAACGGCATATGTATTTCAAACATTGTCTTAAAACTAGCATTTAAGTTCGATACTGATTTAATAAACATATGTCCATGCTTTTGGCGTATTCCCTAAGATTGACGATCTGCGCAAGTTCTTAGTTTCGACTTTATAGTTTTTTTCAGAAAGATGGTTAAAGAGCCAACATTCGAACAAGTCCATTGAATTTCCTGGTTTTAATGTGTATCGCAATGATCGTATTCGGTGCTGTAGTGGTGGTTAGGTCATATTTGTTAGAAACTCTATCCGTGTCAAAGTTGTATTGTCATCAGATGGTGTTCAAACCGAGTATATGTTCTTAGAATTGATGTATTCAGCAGCCAACTGCTTCTTGGCGCTATTTACGAAATTATCCTTCTGGAAAATGTTTCGTCTAATATAACTTCAAGTCATAGTGATATAGAGTAATTGTTGGCGATATGAACGATGATATTTCATTTATGTATAACAATGGAGGGTAACTGTTGCAAATGTAGTACGCATTCTTGTTCGAAATTACATGATGAAATCACTTGATTTATCGTCAATCGGACATGTTACAACAAACTTTATACAAAAAATTAAAACATTTGGTCATGTTCATGTCTATTCGACTCACGACGTAATCTTTGGAAGCTATGATCTATCGACATGTAGGTTTATAGTTGATATTCATTCTATGCTCGTGACCATGCATCTATGAATAAAATCGTTTTCTAGCTGATGCGATGCTGATATCGTGGCAGGTTATTTATAATATGACCGAATTTGATGACATTCTGCATTGTATGTTGTCTTATATCAGACTTTGGATGTACATGCACCTATAAAGCGCCATGTCAAGCGTCCTGTAAACATTACCAGGCCATGGTTTGATGCCAAGCAGATTTTTGATTTAAGGCATTTTAAGTGCTTGCGAAATAGTGTTACGCAATCGATCAGAAATGCTAAGGTCAAATATTTTGCTCCTAAACTTGATTTATCGCTTAGTACAAATGAAATGTGTAAAAAACTTTGCAGCTTAGGTATTGTTTTGTTAAGCAATGTGTCGCCGGCTGTTACGGCCAACAAGTAAAAATTCCAGAACCAAATTTGAACGCGACTTGAAACTAAATTTTCCTTTTCCAATGTCTCGCCTATGGTGATGTTGTATAAGATCAAACTCGGTTGGTCCTGAAGGAGTGGCGATTTCATTTGTTAAGGTGATTTTGCTTGTTATACTGCGGATGTTGACACACACACACATATTTAATTATATTGTCACCACCACCATTTTTTCCAATGGAATGGAAGCTAGCTAAAGTAATTCCAGTACACAAGGAAGGCCGTATGTTTGATACAAACAACTTTCGTGTGATCAGTATCCTGCCAGCTTTGTCGAGGGCTTTCGAGTCCAAGGTGTTGTCTTAGCTCGATAAAAATCGTCTACTGAATACTTTCCAGGCAGGACTTCTGCAATTTTGAAAGTTACCGAGGACATACGTCATGGTTTTGATTCGATGATTAGTTACGTGTATGGATCTTTTGGATTTTTCGAGAGCTTTTGACCATAATGATTTTGATCTTTTGACCATCAAACTAAAGAATTATTTCGGATTTACTAGCACGGCCTGCCAATTAATTCAAAATTATATTATTGGCCGCACTATTTCTGTTGCTATTGGCAGGTAGGTAGCGTTACATTTCTGGCTTACCATCTGACATTTATCGAATATCTGTAATCTATAAAATTAGCGCTGCCTCAGTTGTGGTGTATGAGTGCCGCTAACTGAATATTTTTCTCATATGCACACACAAAAATACAGCTTCAGACGAAATTTATAGATGAATATGGAACAATCATAAAAAATGGCGAGATGCATAACATATACATTCTCAGTTTTGGCACTATAACTTATGTTTAAAGACAGAGCCAATTCGGATAATCTTATCCGGGGCTCTGTTTCAAGCGTAAGCAAACTCGAAACACTTCATCTGCTGCATTCAAATTATCCCATATAGTTGACAATTATCCCAGGATATCCAAATCCCAGTAAGCAGAATTTTATTCCAGGATAACATATATATATTGAGCAAAGCTACATTATATCACTTTTCTCTTTCGGATAACTTCTAAGCGTGGGGATAGGATACAAAAATCACAGACCATTTTTATCCCGTCAAATCCGGATTCTTTTTGGATAAAACTTCGTCTTATGGTTCCGTTTTTGCGGCTGTTTTTGTACCTATCCATTAGCATTTCGTTTGAAGAATGTCACAAAAACAAGCCGTTTGAAAGCTGAGTATCTGGAAATTTGAAAGGACCATAGTCAATTTGAAAAAAAATATATGTTTTCTCTGACTAAGCAAACAAAAAATTTAAAACGTATTATTTTTTATTTTCTCTAAAAAGTAAAAAATCCTAAAATGGGATAGATTACCTTAGAAAGGCATTTTTATTGACTTTGCTATTGCTGGGATCACACATGCCGTTTTTTAGCCGAATCTGACTTTAAAAAAACTAATTTTGCTAGACAGAATCAAGATGACTATCGTGCCAAATGCTAAATAGATCTTCACTTTAATTCGTTTTCTTTTTCATTTCAAATTTAGATATCAACATGCCAGGTCTATCAGATCCCGTTGCGTTCTTGAAGGATTTTGCCGCTGGTGGCATATCCGCAGCTGTATCGAAAACCGCTGTTGCTCCAATTGAGCGTGTAAAATTACTTTTACAAGTACAGCATATCTCAAAACAAATTTCTGTCGATCAAAGATACAAGGGTATGTATCTTTTATTTGTATTTTAATGTTTCATATTTTATTATTAATTGTTTACGTCTCTGTTCAGGTATGGTTGATTGCTTTGTACGTATTCCAAAGGAACAGGGATTTGCCGCTTTCTGGCGTGGTAACATGGCCAATGTTATCCGGTATTTCCCGACTCAAGCTTTGAACTTTGCCTTCAAGGATAAGTACAAGCAAGTAAGAAAATCGCGAGCGCTCGTTTAATAAAATAATGATGAAAACTCGTAATTAACTGAAAAACTCGAAATTCAATCGTAGGTTTTCTTGGGTGGTGTAGACAAGCACACTCAGTTCTGGCGTCATTTTATGGGTAATTTAGCTTCGGGTGGTGCTGCTGGTGCAACATCATTGTGCTTCGTCTATCCCCTTGATTTCGCTCGTACTCGGTAATTGACACACACAAAGAAGAAAATTCATCAATTTAAATACTAATTGAAATAAATTTGTTACGTTTAAATCTAGTTTGGCTGCCGATATTGGTAAAAGTGGAGCAGAACGTGAATTCTCTGGTCTTGGCAATTGTCTATCAAAGATCTTTAAATCTGATGGTCTTTCTGGTTTATACCGAGGTTTCGGTGTATCCGTACAAGGTACGCGCTAAAAAATATCGTCTAAACTCCGTTCTGTATACTAACCGGCATTTTTTTTTTGTTCAGGTATTATCATTTATCGTGCCGCTTATTTCGGTTTCTACGATACTGCTCGTGATATGTTGCCAAACCCGAAAAACACACCACTCTACATTTCGTGGGCCATTGCTCAATGTGTGACAACAGTTGCCGGCATTGTCTCTTATCCATTTGATACTGTTCGTCGTCGTATGATGATGCAGTCTGGTCGCAAAGCCACTGAAATTGTTTACAAAAATACTATCCATTGCTGGGCAACAATTGCTAAAGTTGAAGGTGGAGGCGCCTTCTTCAAAGGTGCATTCTCGAACGTTCTCCGTGGTACTGGTGGTGCGTTTGTGTTGGTCTTGTACGACGAAATCAAGAAATTGTTATAAATTATAAATTAAAATACCATTACACACAACAACAACAACAACACACACATAATTTATAAATTTTTAACCAAATTCACAAAACTTAGTGGTTGCCGTTCCTCCAGCAACTAGAATTTTTGTGACATTTGTTTCTTATATGTTTAAGCAAAAGTGAAGACAAAAACAAAAAATCCTAAA